>PVIJ01024321.1:0-12523 GCA_004024925.1 Scalopus aquaticus
CATGTAGGTCTCCAGCATGCAGACCCATCCCATGTAGCATGCAGCAAAGGCCCATCCACAAGGAAAGGGGGGCAGAAAAGCCTGAGAGCTCTTCATACTACCCCACACATGTCATTATAGATTTCATCAAAACATAGTGGCTGGACCAGTTCACATTCCCACCAACAGTGTAGAAGAGTTCCTTTTTCTCCACATCCTTGCCAGCATTTGTTGTTGCCTGTATTTTTAATGTGTGCCATCCTCACAGGTGTGAGGTGGTGTCTCATAGTGGTTTTGATTTGCATTTCCTTGATTATAAGTGATGTTGAGCATTTTTTCATGTATCTGTTGGCCATTTGCTTTTCTTCTTTGGAGAAGTGCCTTTTGAGCTCTTCTGCCCATTTTTTGACTGGTTTATTGCCTTTGTTTTTGTTGAGTTGTGTGAGTTCCTTGTAAATTTTTATAAGTCCTTTATCAGATGTATTGTGTGCAAAGATCTTTTCCCAGTTGGTAGTGTGTTTGTTAGTTTTGGTTAATGTCTCTTTTGCTGTACAGAAGCTTTTTATTTTGATGTAATCCCATCTGTTTATCTTATCTTTCACTTCCTTCTCTTTGAGGGATGTGTCTTTCAAGATTTTGCTGAGGTGTATGTCATGTAGAGTTTTGCCTATATTTTCTTCTATACATTTTATGGTTTCAGGCCTTACATCTAGGTCTTTTATCCATTTTGAGTTGACTTTTGTGCAGGGTGTGAGGCAGTAGTCTAGCTTCATTTTTTTGCATGTGGCTGTCCAGTTTTCCCAGCACCGTTTATTGAATAGACTATCCTTGTTCCACTGCATTTTCTTTGCTCCTTTGTCAAAGATTAGTTGTTCATAGATATGTGGCTTTAATTTTGAGTATTCTATTCAGTTCCATTGGTCTTTCTGTCTGTTTTTGTTCCAGTACCATGCTGTTTTAATTATTATGGCTTTATAGGATAGTTTGAAATCACGGAGTGAAATGCCTCCGTTTTCTTTCTTTTTAGTTAGTAGGGCTTTAGCTATTCCTCAAAATGCTAAACATGGGGCTCCCATACGACCCAGCAATCCCACTTTTGGGAATTTACCCAAAGGACACAAAAACACTAATCCGAAAGGATACATGCACCCGTATGTTCATTGCGGCACTGTTCACAATAGCAAAGGTATGGAAGCAACCCAGATGTCCAAAAATAGATGATTGGATCCAGAAGATGTGGTACATATACACAAAGGAATACTATTCAGCATGGAAAGAAGATGAACACATGCAATTTGCAGTGACATGGATGGAATTAGAGGGAATCATACTCAGTGAAATAAGCCAGAAAGAAAAAGAAAGATATCGGATGGTTTCACTTATAACAGGACTATAGGGAAACCAAATACGACAGAGACACTCAGCGGGTCTGTGTGTGGGGGTGGGGGGGAGGGGAGGATAAGGGCACAAAATGGAATAGAAAAGAACACAAGGGACCATGGAGATGGATCACGGATGAATTAGTGGTGTGCTACCCAAGGGGACTACAAAATGTAAAAGACATAAATAACAATAAAAATATATATTATATAAAAAAGATTTCATCAAAATAAAATGAAAAGTTGATTATATATCTGACACCTGTATGTATATCTGCTCAGTATACCTCTATCTGCATTATTTTAACATGAGATATTTGATCCTGCTTTTACTTGTTAGTGTAATTCACATTTTTCTCACAGAGAAGAAAACAAAATATTAAACAAGCATAAGAAAAATATGAGTATATAAAGGAAAAACATTAATTTTGAGAGCAAATGGCAAATGTAAATGTTAAATTTTGAACAAAGACTTGAAATCTTGCCATGTATCTCACCAAAATAATGGAATGGTTAAATACATGATGTACACCATTGATACAGTATTATATAGGCATTATAAATAAAATCTTTTTTCTGTATTTAACCATATAAAGTTGATTAACATGTATTATTAAAATGAAGTGTTGGCTAAAATACATATATATATATGCATGTATATATATATGTATATATATGAGATAACACATAATAATGTTTTAAGATATATATATTCTATATTATAGATATATTTTATTTACTTTCTATTATTATAATAAATCATATAACTATATTATGTAAATATACCTTTATATAAAATAAAAGCACTTTATATGTAGTATATACTACCCATACTATGTACTGATAATATGTACCATATTATATATGTTATATATATATTACCATATTATGTATGTTATACATATAGTTAAATGTTACATTGTGTGTGTATGTATGCACTTAGCATTCTGGCACCCAGAACAATTTTTGCCAACTTTCATTACCTTGAATTGTCTTTCTGAACTCAATTACTTTTATCAATATGTGTGTATGTTATGTTGGAGGACACGGATGATTGCTTATTTTATTTTTCATCATTTTAACTTCTATGTTTATTTTACAATAAAAGTTATTAAAATTAGACCAGAGGAAAAGTTAACACACATTTCAACTCAGTTTTTTTTTTTTTTTTTTACCATTTGTCAGGCAGTTCTTTGGTGTTCCTACTTGAAGAGTAAATAGAATGAGAGAGAAAGAACATGCATATACTCAGAACTTAGTATGTAATAGATGTTCCGGTCATTTAAATTTGAACAAATAAGTTTAAGGAAGCTACATGGCGTGATAAGCCCATATGGGTTATGCTAGGCATTGGCTTAACCAGTTTGCTCATTTTGTTTAGATTTGTCTTTAACGTCATGTGACATTGACATTATTACCACACTATAAGAATTGCTATTTATTTCTAGTTAAAAAGGAAGATTTCTATCACAAAAGTTGGCCATGTGTTCTTATATAAACCAAGAACATGTAGTTAAAACTACATTGGTTTAATATTGTGGGAACAAGAGTGCTTTTTTTAAAGTGTATGAAAAACTTTTGCATCATCCTTTTTAATCAAGAGAATATATTGTATATATACCAACTAGTATTCTGAACTTCTAAAATAATTATTGCAATATTGCTGGATTACACTTTAGTAGTGACCCATGTTTTGAAGGACTGAACCCTAAAATCATATTTGTTTTCAATTCTTGTCTAATGGAATACATTAACAATTTTTTGCTTAATTGCATCACACATCAATGCATTTTGCCTGTTAATTATGTAATAGTTTTATATGATTCTATGGATCATTAATTAAACATCCATGGCAAAGCTAAACCATACTCACTAGCTCCTTAAAGGATTAAACTCATTCCCTGTATGTTTTTACCTGTATGCTCATGTTTATAAAATTAATACTCTGTCTTCATGGAGACTTTCTTTTTACACTTTGCATTCTGGCACCCAGAATAATTTTTGCTGAGTTCCATTATCTTGAATTGTATTTCTGAACTCAATTACTTTTATCAATTCTTTAATCATCAATTCCAACTCACCAATCCTTAGTATGCTACAATGAACTACTTAATAGCTTTCATATTGTAGTATGGTCTTCTGAGAGTCCATAGAAATTGCTAATCCCAAGCTTTGAAACATGATTTGGGGAATAGGTTCACACCTCCTCAGATGTATGTTACCACCTCACCTCCACCATTCAAGGAAAATATAAATTTAAATAAAGACAGCTATGTCTTATAACCTCTACCATGGAAGATTATCAAGGAAAAGAGAAACGTAGAGGTATACAATATGATAGCATAATTTCTACTCTCAGTTTTTGAGAAATCTTATACATGTACATTTTCCATAAATTAAACTCAGATTTTTAGATCTTAAATACACACACACACACACACACACACACACACACACACACACACAGCCATGTGTAGGTCACATTTCTTGTGGACCTGTGACAGAATCAGGTTGAATGAACAGTATTTCACATTAAATACAAAGCAGGGATTCTCATTTCCCAGCCTGTCTGTTGCTGATAATAGTTCTGAGACACATGATGAAGACTATAATGTGAGGAAACAGCTTATTCTGTTTTGAATGGAATTCAAACTATTGAATCAAATTCAGATTATTTTTTATTGTTATAGCATTGGGACATAATATTTTCTGTTACAAAATATCTTAAAAACATTTTTCTAGTAAACTCATTATGAATAAATTATACCTATATCCAGAATTCCCATAGAAATTTGCATAAGTAGAATTTTAAAAAATCTAAGGTAGTTTACATTTTTATTCTTTATTGATTATTTTATAACTTTTTAACTTTTGTACCAGATTGATATATAAAAATTGTAAACTAGTGGAGATTGGGTGGAAATTTCAAAATTAATATATTCAAGGGAGCGCCTCCCTTTATATTTCACTCTTGTGAGATTATAGTATTTCCATCACAAAGTTTCTGTTGTGCATTCAAATATATTTGATTGTCTATTTGCTGGTCTTTTGTGGCACCTTAATGCTTGTGAAGGGATGTAATTAGAGAACACAGCAATAGAAAATCACTAATGGGAGTCTTTGCAACTGTCAGCAGTTTTTCACTTTTCACATGAGGATGGGTTTGCTAATTGGATTAAGTTTGTCTAACTCTAATCTCAGCAAGTACCAGTTAAAGGAAGAACTGCCATGTCACACCTGGGTTGTGTGCTAGGAGGTGAAGCACAGAGTTAATAAGAATCATTTAACGAATAGCCTAGGTGCATAATTAGCTATGGCTTATGTCCTTGATTAAAAATCTGCTTATCAAGGATAATTGTTCAACTGAATCTTCAGGGATATCTGGGGTAACTGCTTGCAGTATTTGAACTAGAGATGGATTAAAAGTGTCAACAAATGTTTTAGTTATTAGGCAACACAATTGCAGCACATTTTACAGGTTTTAAAAGGAGTTCATATACTGAGTTTTAGTAATAGTGGGTAGCAAAGAATATTTTTAGTAATAAAGTACATGAAGGACCAGAGATAACACAGAGCAGTACTTGTTAGGTGTGGTATCTATTTGTAAGCTAATTTTGCTTATTTAAATAATTTAATGATACTGCAACAAATTTATTTCTGGCATCTATGATTTCTGGCATCTATGATTACTGGCATCTATGATTTCTATTAAAAAGCTTTCATGGGCCTCCCCGGTGGCGCAGCGGTTAAGCGCTGCGCTGTGGAGCTGTCGGCAGCGGCGACGTGAGTTCGACGCCCGACCGGGGAGAATCCCACATGGCGTGGCAGACCTCTCCTGCCTCGCCCGCTGCTCCCCTCAGCAGTGTATTTCTGATCTGCCTGTTCTGCTCCCCTCTCTGGCTCTGGTGAAACCTCTCGCTGCCCCACACCTCTGGCCTGTACCCCAGCTTGTATGTATAAATAAATAAATCTTTAAAAAAAAAAAAAGCTTTCAGACTATATCCTCAGTGTCTTTGCATCCATGTGGGACCGTATAAATTCAGTGTTAGCCAGTGAAAAGTGAACAGAGAGGGTTACCACTAAAATGTCCCACAGTATCTTCCTAAAGATGTCTCTCTTGGGTCACTAACTAGTGAGATACAGCTTCCAGTGTAATATACTCATGGCTAAATCATTTGATTGAATGAAACTGGTTCCCAAACTATTGCTTAAAGCAGAGACACTTTCACCTCCACATTCAACCCATAATACAGGGTATATGCCATGAAAAATAAAGCCTTGTTATATATATCAGAGTGTAATTGTAAGCATGGAAAATGGGAATTCTGATTTCGTAGTTAATAGTTTTCACCATGGGAGGTATTAACACTATTTGTTTATTTTGCCCTATAGTTAGTGAAGAAAGTGAGATTTCCTGTTGAAACTTGAAAATCCTTTTTAATCTACATAGTTCCTACTTTTGCTGTTGTGAGCTATAAAGGTGTTAGCACCCTATGGAAGAGATAAAGACTCAGTTGGATAATTAAGGCCATGGACATAGATGAGTGACTTGGAAAAATCACAAGCATTATAGTTCCTGCTGTATTTTCACCTTCAGGCTGGTTTACTTGCTGGTGGTTGAGTTCAATATTCTCTAACAGCAGCATTCACAGATGCTGAGTTCACAACTCAAAAGAAGAACCTATCTCTTCCTTCACCCATTTCTTCTTTCTTCCATTACATGATTTTACTCCAGTAAACTGCCTAGCATCAAAATGAGAAGCTCGTTTAATTCCATTATCAACCTCAAAAGATATTAGAAAACACAGATATTATCACTCACTAAGTCAAGCCAATTTGTCAACTCTGTGGTCTGTACCCAACTGAAGCTGCAAATAATATGCCATTGAATTGCATGGTTTCATTATTAAGGAGTGGACAGTATGCTACAACAAAATAGCTATTAAAATAAATGTTTTACACTAGATTCTTCTTTTATCTCAACTTACTTTAAAAAGTATGTGTGTGTGTGTGTGTGTGTGTGTGTGTATTTATATATATACTTATGTATATTCCCGAACTTTATGAGCTATTGTCAGTATTGTCAGTCATACCAGTTGGGATAATGCATTTGGGGAGGGATTGTTATACACATTGAATTCGATGGGAACGTTGAGGAGGAAATATTAGGTAATTCATCAGTCTTATTAGAATTATTATGATTTTAAAGAAGTGGTTTTTATAAACATTCTATTTCTATAGTGTAATAAGAAACATTTTCCTTGAATCCTTTCCTCTGTTCTTAAACTGCACAATGTTATTTAGAAGGCTAATGTTTTATAAAGAGAGACCACCTAACTAGGAGAGACAAGAACACATTCTGTATCTAATTACCTTTATGACTTTACACTATTCCGTTGCCCTTATGGTGGGGTGCATTCATACTGAATCATCCCTAAATCACTTCCAGATCCTTTATGAAACATAGGAAATGAAAGAAGAATTAAATGGGTCATATAGTTCCTCTAAATTATTTTGTGTTCAATTTAAATACCAATTAACTAAATCATCACTCCCTTTCCCACTCCCAGTACCCAAGATTCCCACATACTTTTGATTTAGCTTAAATCTCCAAATGTCTGCTAGGTGGTAGTACTACATGAAAGACTCTGACTGAAAGGAGAGAAGTGAAAGTGGCATCAGCATAATGTCTGTATCGTTCATTTATCAGTTCACTGTACAAGAGCCTTAACTATTTTTATTTTAAAATCTTGCATTACCAGAAAACAATTTAAGCTTTTTTGTTTTAAGCATTCAATCTTTGTGGTCATTAAGATTTGAGGGGATTAAACTAGGTACTATTAGGTTTTTAAAATACTCAACTCTTGTATATAAAATATACGCAATCGTTACATAGGCATGATTATAGCAAGTTAGATAAGGAACTCATGACAAAACAATATAAGGAACAATTCAATATGAGGAAACCATTCAGAGCACTTTTTAATAAAATTAGAAGAAGACTAATGGGACTGTAAGTATAACTTTCCATTATATGAAAAGTAAATACAGAGAAAAATGAAGCTAATGGAAGACATAAATTAGACATTTAAACTTTCAAATTGTTGCTCTTAAAATAACATCCTACACTAATGAAAATTTATGTATTTTGTTTTCTCAAGCTACATCCCATATCCCTGGTAGAAGAAAGAGTTCTTAATATTTCACAGGTCCTCTCTGAATTAATTCTTCTCTGTTTTGCATCTGTATCTGCAGTGGATAGGTTTCCACAGAGGAAATAAGTGTATGTTGTTTATAACCAGATTGCCATAGGTAAAATAAGATTTTTTCCAAAGCAATTTAGATTAATCTGAATAATCTTTTAGGAAAGACAGTTATTTCTTACATGTAAGGGCTTGGTAGAATAATCACAGTAAGTAATTCCTGCAATACAGTTTTTTTTTAATTATTTAGAACGATTCAGAAAATAAAGATATGTACGAATATGTGTATAACTACTTCATTTTCATAAAATGAATTTGATGATTATAAAAAATCATAAAAGCTAAGGATGTATCACTGAACAAATTAACTAGCAATGATGACAAATTTGGTGGATGAACACAGAGATTTATTATTTTAGAATTTTTGTAGTAAGTCAGAAGTCTAACATAGCTCTCACCAGACTATCAGCCTATGTATCTTTGGAGACTCTAAGAGAGAATCTGTTCCCTACTTCATTCAGGTTGTTGGCAGAATTCAGTTTTTGTAGTTAGAGTGTTCTAGTCTCTGTTTTCTTGCTGCTGTCATTTGAGGGCTATTTTCAGCTTTGTAGGCAGCCATTTTTCATGACTTGTGGCTCTGGTTTTCATGTTTTGTCTGTTTGATCACTATTCGGCATCTTTATCTTTTGAGGATCATATGATTAGATTGGGGCAATACAGATAATCTAGAATAATTTTCCAATATCAAGGTCTTTTCAGCCCTCATCATATGTGCAAGTCTTTTTCCCCACATAAAGTGTCATATTCCCAGGTTACTGAGATCAGGACCTTTGGACATTATTAGGGAGCATTATTTTGTGCCCCCTATTTATTATGAAATATGAATTTCACTTTGTGTGTGAAAATATAGTGAAAATAATATTTATATACCTAAGATTTGCTCTAGGTTATTCAGGAATATTGTGAAAGCATACAAATTTTTATTTTCTATTGGTAAGAAAATAAATCACCAAGATTTTAATATTTCAGAAAATATTTTTTGCACATGGAAGTTATTTTTAGTATTCTCAGACAATGTCTTTTTTTTACTGAGAAAATTTATCCTGCTTAACGGAAGAAGTGAATTGTGTTTTAAATAATTGGCTTTCACTTTTCAAAAGGAAATATGTCTGTGCTATATTTTGATGATTGAATTTTGATTTCAAAAGTAAGTTTTATTTTTTCAGGAGATATAAATATCTATAAAGTCTTGAATTAACACCCTTTAATAAGTCAGCTGTTGTGGATGTTTTTTTTTTCCTAAACTATGACTTTAATGTGGGAAGTCTTGGGTAGGCAACAATTTTACAATGACTTGCTAGTGTGCCTCACTATATTTATTTATCTTGATTTTTTGCTTTCTGCTGTCTCTAGTAGTTTGTTTAATTTTACAGTTCCTAAAGTATTTTCATTTTTAAAAAGACTTGAAGCTGCATACTATGATGGAAAGAGATTACAGATATAACTTTTATATGTCATAGTTTCAACTTAACTATAAGAAAGTGACTTTTATGTATCCATTATTTAATTTAGAATTATATTAAAATACATTAATTATTTTACTTGTGTTATATTAAAACAAATTTAGGCACATATATTTTCAATTATCTGTCATAATTTATTGAATGAGGGATTATTTGGTCCTATAAGCAAGAAGATGAGGGGGATTTGGAAATGAGCCATAAGAACCATTTTCTATGACTGTTCAACTAGTCACAATATTATTAAATTATCTCATTGTATTTATTATAAATGCGTGTTTTTTTCAATATATGAATATTTTGGACCTTCATATTATAGGTTATACTAAATCATAGCAGTTGGAGGCATAAAAATAAAATATTCCCGTAAACATAACAAGTTTGTGACTATAATAGCTGCAGATGCAAAGAAGAATAAAACATAGTCCTTGAGTATAAAGAAATATTAAAATGGAAAGAGACATTTGTCAGGATAATATTTCTGGAAGATGAAAGGGCATAGCAGTTCTACTATTTTGTATTCCAAGTTTATACTAAAATTGCATAACTATAAGCCAGATAACTCTCACAGACATCTATAGAATGCTGATGATAATGGGCAAAACCACAGGATACCAAAACAGATACCAGGAAAAACCAAGGGGTTCCCAAAATACCCACATTTTATTAAGGGGAAAATCCATTCTAATAGTTCATAGTTACTATTAGTTCATTCTGATAATAACCAAATTCTAATCTGAGCAAACATTTTTGATTGGTGAAAATTTCAATTGGATTGCAGAGTGGGAGGATTAGGAGAGAAGAGAATTTCAAAATATTAACTCTTGCTCAAACTCCAAAATCAACCATCCTCTCCTGGGCAAAAGTTAAGTGAACAGAAAGGGCTCAAAGCTGAGTGGCCAAGGTCAAAAGGCAGGGTCACCAGGAGAAAGAATAAGGCACCTTCCAGGTAGGAAACACAAGCAAGAAGTTGGGCAGGGTCCAGTGAACTGGGAAAGAAGAGAAACAAAATTCAAAATGTACAGCTCAAATAGAATCTACCACTAGGTCTAGATGGTGAGTCACTGCCATAGTCTTTCAAGATAGTGGAATTGTACTGCCTACTGAAGTGCTAAAGTTGAAAAAAGAGCTCAAAGACCAGGGGAAATGTTTGCCTATGTGCCTTCTGTGTCCCTCTCCCCTCCCCATTCAACAAGGCCACACAGCTCTTTTCTCCTTCCCAACAGCCTCCCATCCCTCATTTCAGAAAGGCTGGTTCACAGCATGCTGGCATAATGCTAGATCTCTGGGATGCCCTATCATGGAGATGCAGGTGGAAAGAAGGCAGGGCATGGAGTTCACTCAAGATGTAGTTCACTGGCTTGGAGTTTGTGCTTCACTTTTCCTTTAACACCTGTAGTTGTCCAGAAAATTTTTCTTAAAGAAATAATTGATAGTATATATGTATGCTTTGTTGCAAACCTTATCTTCAGAATACATCTTCCCTGATCTTCTAATTTGGGTGAAATAGCCCTCATAATTTGTGTTATTGTAACTTGTGTATACTCTATCCTAGAAAATATCAGTGTACAATGAATTTGTGCTTAAGAATAGGGATTTTTTTCTTTTAATTGTCTTTATCTCCCCACTATTGGAGAAATCATGTAACAACCATAAAAAATTGTCTGTTTGAAGATAATTTTTTGGATGACCATTCTTGTTCATTTTATTTTTCTCCTATACAATGTGTACCCCTTGGAAGCAGGGGATGAATTCTATTTATCTCTTTATTTCAAATCACTGTTCAAATCACTATTGATATTTCAAATCAATATAAAGCAGACACAAGCCTTCATGCATTCTGTAAAAACAAGTGATAGTAAATGATGAGAAGGATTTTTAAAATGATTTAAGATCAGTTTCATTCAGAGATAAGGAAACTGATTGTCCAAGATCACAAAGTCATTGGTGTCAGAAACAAGATTAGATTGATTATTCTGCAGCCAATTTATAGATTTTTGTCATCACCAGTATATTTTTAGATGTATGTTTTTGTTTTAATTTCTCTATCCATCAGACGACATGAACAAAAGGGAGTTGTTGAGTCTCTGAACGGATTATGAGAGCCCAAAGACTGCATATGAATTAAGGGCAAAAGCCTTTTTAGGATAGTGACATCAGGATATTTCTTCCTTCCCCCTGAGCCATGAATTTACTCAGTAGCTTGAATAGATATCATAAGGGAAAAAGAGATTTCTACATCCTAAACCATTCTCTACCTGAGGATATTGGTATTTTATATTATGTTTGAATATTTTTCTTTAAGAAAAACTAATCATACTTGGACAGGGTGACATTTAAACAAATGAAATTTTCAACATGTCCCTGGTTTTAGCCAGGGGAAATATGATTATATAAAGACAGTCCAACCGTTCCTTTAGGGCCCATGAGTCAACTTCCTCATTTCTCTCTTCACATTATGGACACTTACACTTTGTTGAGCTAAAGGTAAGAAGGAATATCCCATGTTACCAAAGTACACAGAGCTAAGTTACTCATGTGCAATGGACAGTAAAGAAATTTTATCTTGAGTCACATTTGTCTTTGTGGCCTTGTCACCCCTGTGGGTGCATAAGAGCATAAGTGATCACAGGGCACAAAAGAATAATGAAGTGATAATGAGATGTGTTCAAGAAAAATAGAGCAAGAATTTTGTTTTTTCCTGGCCACAAAAATAGTATCAAATCCATCACTTTATTCAGAGCGAAAAAGGCACAGTTTTTATTAGCTTTGTTGTTTCTGTATCCAGGGTTTCTTCTAGATGGAACAAGGTTTTGCTCAAAATGCTCCATGTGTCAGGAAAGCACCCATGGGGGTCTTGTCTGACCCCCATGTTGTACACACCCTCGATCTGTAATCTATCACTAAAAATTGGAAATCATAAGAAATGATTTATTTTCAGTGAATTAAGATGAGCCATGCCTAAACAAAGCAGAGTTCATGAAAGAAAAACTAGAAGAGAGAAGTGCGACAGAAATTGGGCAAGTCAGATAAAGAGTTCAATACAGTCACTATCATAAATATTTTGTAAAATTAAAGTTTAAAAACATTTATGAGCAATATTAGTAGCAGTGAAAATCAGATGGGTGAAAATGAAACCGGATGAATCAATTTTGTGATGAAACTTCTGAAGTTATTTTAGTTCCTGTTATATTCATTCAAAAGTGCAACACCCATTTATGATAAAAGCCCTTGAAATCCTTAGGATAGAAGGAACATACCTCAACATAATAAAAGCCATATATGAGAAACCCACGGCCAATATTATCCTCAACGGTGAGAAGCTGAAGGCCTTTCCCCTAAGATCAGGAACAAGGCAAGGATGTCCACTCTCACCATTACTTTTCAATATAATACTGGAAGTCCTAGCCAGAGCAATTAGACAAGAGAAAGACATTCAAGG
>PVIJ01024322.1:0-12519 GCA_004024925.1 Scalopus aquaticus
CTGCCTCACTGCCCTGTACCAGGATGCGTGTGACAATGATGAGTGAAGGGAAGTCTCTCTGTGCCCTGAGGATGTTTCCAGTAGACTCTCTCAGCTTTCTGATGAGTGTGGGGTGGGGTGGGAGTGGAAATGAGGTCTGAGGGATGTTGAAGAGAAACGGGAAAAGGAGCTACCTGTGAGCATCCTATTCTTTTTTTTTTTTAAATATTTTTATTTATTTTTTAAGTCATTTTTTTTATTTATACATACAAGCTGGGGTACAGGCCAGAGGCGTGGGGCGGCGAGAGGGTTCACCAGAGACAGAGCGGGTAGCAGAACAGGCAGATCAGAAATACACTGCTGAGGGGAGCAGCGGGCAGGCAGGAGAGGTCTGCCGCACCATGTGGGACTCTCCCCGGCCGGGTGTCGAACTCGTGTCACCGCTGCCGACAGCTCCACAGCGCAGCGCTCAACCACTGCGCCACCGGGGAGGCCCATGAGAGCATCCTATTCTAATCTAATTTCTTCGTTGCCCTGAGAAGGCTGAAGTGATCGGTCCTGTAGAAATTGGCAGCTGGCCTCCCTGGTGGCACAGGGGTTAAATCTCAGCACTATCAAGCTATCACCAGTCACTGCGGCCTGAGTTCTATCCCTGGCCAGGAGCTGACCCACATGGTGCAGCAGACCTCTCTTGTCTCCCCACTGCTCCCCTCAGCAGTGTACTTCAGTAGGTCTACCTGTTCTGCTCCCCACTCTGTCTCTGGTGAATCCTCTTACCCCCCACACCTCTGGCCTACACCCAAGCTCTTGTATGCATACATGAATCTTTAAAAAAAAAAAAAAGAAATTGCAGCAGGACACAAAGAAATGTCTTTGAGGATTTGCTCCTCAATATACAACCAGAGAACTTGTTAGGAATTCAAAATATCTAGCCCCACCCAAGACAATCCTAATCAGAAACTGAGTTTTAGCAAGAATGCCAGGTAATTTGTTCACCAAAGTTTGAGAAGCACTGTAGGAAAGGCAGGCATAAACTTATAATCCTTTCTGGGGCAGGATGTCAATATTTAGGAAGCCAGCTGCAATATAGAATAATAAAATAATAAAAAAAATTAAAATGGCAAGGACAACTGCAAAAACAAGTCCTATTGCTAAATTTTTTTTTTTAATTTATACATACAAGCTGGGGTACAAGCCAGAGCTGTGGGGCGGCGAGAGGGTTCACCAGAGACAGAGCGGGTAGCAGAACAGGCAGATCAGAAATACACTGCTGAGGGGAGCAGCGGGCAAGGCAGGAGAGGTCTGCCGCGCCATGTGGGATTCTCCCCGGCCAGGCGTCGAACTCTCGTCGCCGCTGCCGACAGCTCCACAGCGCAGCGCTTAACCGCTGCGCCACCGGGGAGGCCCCCCTATTGCTAACCCCCCTATTGCTAAATTTTAACCAGTCACACTATAGTGTGTTTTCTGCTGACTTAGAGAAATTAATCACTGGATAATAATTTAAAAATGAAGGAGATCAATTAGTTAATATTTCTGCATGGCACAGAACAATTCATTTGTTGAATCAAACTAAATATTACATAATAATATAAAATACAGAATGAAGACTAAAACTAAGAAATAAATCTTTTTTTTAAAGATTTATTTATTTATGCATACAAGAACTGGGTGTAGGCCAGAGGTGTGGGGGGTGGTGAGAGGGTTCACCAGAGCCTGCTGGCAGCACCGGGAGCATGGCGGGGGTGGGGTGGGGGGTGTGAGTGGGCCCACCTGAGCTGAGAGACGAGCATATAAGGTGAGCTGGCGGAGGACTGTGCAGCAGACCGCAGTGGAGACCAGCGAGGAGAGCACGAGGGACGCCACAGAGCCCAGAGAGAGTGAAGATTCGCCCACCGGGAGGCCTAACAGCCTCCAGGACTCCAGCTCACCTGCCTGCCTGTGCCTTGTTGCCACACAGCAAACGGTGTAGAAAGACCACTAAAAGCCACCAAGGATGCCAGAGCTCTCCTTTACCCATCTGCCTGGATCATAGAGAACCTGCCCCAGGCCCAGGCACCACAGGTCTTTTATAAAGAAACTTGTCATTGCAATTAGGTCTCCCCTGGGCAACCCAGGTTGAGTTTATCTTGAGATCCTTAATTCCATCTGCAAACACCCTTTTTCCAAGGAAGGTTCATTCCTATCCTAAACATTCACAGGTTTAGGGTATGGATGTATCATTCAAGCCACTCAATGTTATTTTACACATGGGGAAACTCGGGATGAGAGAGGTTAGGGACTCATCTAGAGCACACTGCCCCCCTCTACCACGGAGCTCAGCCCACTTGAGAAGGGGAGCAGATCTGATAAAAATCTCCCACTCCAAGAAGGTCATGTTAAGGCTCGTCACAGGAACCTGGTTTCTGCTGGCCTGACATTCCGGAGAGTTGAAACCCGTGGCTTAATTTTAGTCACTAAGTTCAACCTCTGTCCTACTTTGGTAACCACCCCCGGACAGGAACAAACGAACTGCCTCATGGTTCACTTTTTTATTATTTTCAAGTCACCCTCACATACCGCGTGTTAAATGCAGGGCTGAGAAGGCTGAGAAATAGGGAGGAGAAGTAATATAAAGTCTGGATCATAAACATCTCGATGATTCTAGATTCCTTTTTTTTTTGTTTTTTGATGGGAGTTCACCAGGCCTTCTCATAGTTCAGTTCAGAGATGGTTCTGTGATTGTGGAGCTGGCCTCATAGGGATTCCTCACCAACTGGGCACACCGAAAGATCATCATTATTAGGAAGAGAAACAGGAGAATAACGAAGGTAATGGCGAAGCCTTTGTCTACATCCACACTGCTAGACAGGCCAGAATCCTCCATGGGGACGCACACCTTGTCTAGCTGCCGCTACCTCCTCAGCTGGATCTTCAGATCTGTCATAGCCCTAGACAAAGGAGGATAAAACAAATTCATCGTTTATATGTCTTTGAATGTGTTTTCTCAATAATACTATATGGAAACTAAAGAGGCTTGGCAAGAAAAGAATCAGCAAGGTTGAAGAAGCACTTCTGAAATGACAAAGTGAGTCCAGGTGACTTTCAAGATATACATACACCTGTAGAAGCATGAAATATCCGAAAAATCACTCCAAGGCAAAGCACGAGCAAATGTGTATAACCCAGAAATCACTGGGGCTTCCTTGCCTTGTAAGAGTCAGGTAAAACAGTCTTGAACCCCCCCAATTCTGTGTGGATTCCAAATCTTTAAGATTTTTTTCAAACTCTAAGAGTAATTATTGTAAATAATTTCTTGTGGAGTCTTAATTTACATACTCCAACAACAAAGAAATGAATGAATGACCCAACTAAAAAACGGGCAAAGGACCTCAAAAGACACTTCTCTCAAGAAGTGATCTGAGGGGACCTCCCTGGTAGCTCAACAGGTTAAGTCTCAGCACTATGATGCTACAGCCACTGCAGCACGAGTTCAACCCCCGGCCAGGGAGCTGACCCACATGGTGCAGCAGACCTCTCCTGCCTCCCCGCTGCTCCCCTCAGAAGTGGATTTCAGTCAATCTGTCTGTTCTGCTCCCCACTCTGTCTCTGGTGAGTCCTCTCACTACCGCACCTCTGGCCTACACCCCAGCTCTTGTATGCATAAATAAATAAATCTTTAAAAAAAAAAAAGAAGTCATCCAGATGGCTAGAGACATGAAAAAGAGTTCAACATAACTGATTATGAGAGAAATTAAACCACCCTGAGCTACCACCTCACCCTGGTGAAAATGGCCTATATGAAAAAGAATTAAGAAATGTTGGGGAGGTTGCAGGGAAAAGGAACTTCCATCCACTGTTGGGGGAATGCAAGCTGGTACAGCCCCTGTGGAAAATGGTACAGAGATATCCCTAGAAAAAAAAAAAGGAAATCCTATTTGCCCACAATACTGCTCTCAGGTGTCCATGTAACATGAAAAAGTTAACATGGAAAGATCTACTTACACTTAATAGCAGCACTGTTTACAATTGCTGACTCAGTGGGACGCAGTGAAGTGGGTTCTCAGTAGTTCCTTCATTTGTTATTGTTTCATAGTTTAAATGTTATGTAACGGGCCTCCCTGGTGGCCAGGGGTTAAAGTCTCATGCTATCAGGCTATGCCTGGCCACTGTAGCCTGAATTCAATCTCCAGCCAGGACCTCTTCTGTCACCTCACTGCGCCGCTCAGCAGTGTATTTCAGTCAATCTGCCTGTTCTGCTCCCCACTCTGTCTGTGTCTGGTGAATCCTCTCACCCCCCACCCCCAGCCCCACCCCAAATCTCTGGCCTACAGCCAGTTCCTGTGTGCAAAAATAAATCTTAAAAAAAAAAGTTACATAACTTCTTTTGAATGTATCAAATATTAGAAAATTTGAAGAATATTAGTTTTGAGGGAGGTAGGGAAAAGAATAATTTTTCTGTACTGAAAATATATTATCAGGGCTCAAAAAGTTCTTTGGCAGACTACGCTCACCGTTTGGGCAGGGGGGACCTCCGAGGAGCCAAAGAGAGATGATTTAGGGAGAGCTCCCTGGAACTCCCGCTTCTCCACACAGTTCTTGATTCTGGAAGGGCAAAGGGTATTTCTTCCAGACGCATTCACTCCCAGGGAGAGTGACTCATTGGCAATCAGCAGTGTGCCTTGGCGGTGGGGCTTGCGGCTTCTGAGCCGGCCCTTCTGGGTTTGAGGCCTGACTTTTGCAAAGCTTGGTGATCCTGAGCGAGTTACTCAATTTTCCAGAATCTTGGCTTCCTCATCTCTAAAATGAGGCTAATAATACAACAACCATATGAGTTCTGTTGAGATTAAATAAATAAATGCATGCGGTACACTGCTCTGCGTTCGCTGCTATTATCCTTCCTGGGTTTAAGATGTTCTCATTTCTGAAAAATATGGAATGGTTTCACTTATAACAGGACTATAGGGAAACCAAATAGGAGAGAGATACTCAGTGGGGGCTGGGGGGAGGGGAGGATAAGGGCACAAAACAGAATAGAAAAGGACACAAGGGACCATGGAGATGGATCATGGGTGAATTGTTGGTGGGTTACCCAAGGGGAATGCAAAATGTAAAAGATATAAATAACAATAAAAATAAATAAATAAATATATATATATATATAAAGAAGTTCTCATTTCTTGTGTTTTCCCTCTTGCGCTGGAGAGTTTGAAAGCCAGTGCCGTTTTAATCTTTCCCTCAGGCCCAGTTCTGGAGTATGGTCTCCATATGTCCCAGCTGTGTGGTTTTGAAAATGTCTGACATCAACAGAGAAGGCTGGTTAAGGAGGCCCGGAGCCCAAACTTCAATGCACTGACAACTGTCTGGGTTTTGTTCATCTGCTGCTAGGAATGTAATCGTTGTGCAAGATATGACGTGACTTGGAAAAGGATTCCAATTTGAACTTACAAGGCAGTGTGTGTATCCTAGAATTTAAGTGTCAAAGCAAGTCCGTATGGTTGGAAGGGGCTTTCAGGAACCTGGTTTGTTTCTAATTGGAGACTTCCTGTTGAAAATTCACCCCCAGGGAAGAGACAGTCTGGGTTCCTGGGTGTGGCTAAGGCCAGAGCAGAGGTAAGATTCTGACAACACAATGTCTACGCGGCTCTCACACCTGAGTTCCAGGGTATAAGAGGGTCAAGAAATACTCTTTTTAGGTTTTTTTTTTAAGATTTATTTTTTAATTTTTGCATACAAGCTGGGGTACAGGCCAGAGGCTTGGGGCCGTGAGAGGGCTCACCAGACACAGAGTGGGAAGCAGAACAGGCAGATCGACTAAAGTACACTGCTGAGGGGAGCAGCGGGAGAGCAGGAGAGGTCTGCTGTGCCATGTGGGAATCTCCCTGCCAGGCATCGAGCTCACGCCACAGCTGCCGACAGCGCCATAGCGCTGCGCTTAACCCGTTGCACCACCAGGGAGACCCAAGAAATACTCTTTTTAAGACTGTGATTTATACAATAAAACAACAAAAATACTGAGAGAACTTTGTTTTTATTGACATTAAAAAGATGAAATGAAAAATAAGTAAAGTAACTTTAACTAGAAAAGGTTATTTCAAAGTCACTTAGAGTTTGCTAATGGAGTGTGTGGGAAAAGCCAAATTCTTGTACCAATTTCCTAATTTTTATACCGTCATTGTGCTTTTTTGCAATTTTTTGTTTCAACTTAACTGAAATTTCCTTTTAACCCCTCTTTAGGATCCTGGTTACAGTTTAATACAATATTTTCACCCAATTAAGCAATAACTACTCGTATGAAACAATACTTAAAGATGAAAAAAAATTCTATATTTTACTTAAAAAAAAAAACAAAGACCTGTGTACAAAAGATCATCAAACTGATAAATACGCCATTTTATTTTATTTTTATTTATTTATTTTTTGAAGATTTATTTATTTATGCATACAAGCTGGGTTATAGGCCAGAGGTGGGGGGGGCGGAGTGAGAGGAGTCCCCAGAGACAGAGTGGGGAGCAGAACAGACAGATTGACTGAAATCCACTGCCGAGGGGAGCAGCGGGGAGGCAGGAGAGGTCTGCCGCGCCATGTGGGAAGTTCCCTGGCCAGGGATCAATTCGAGCTGCCGTGACTCTATATAGCTTCATAGTGCTGCAACTTAACCCCTTGTGCCACCAGGGAGGCCCAATTATGCAATCTTAATGTGACTGTTAGATCACACAGTGATTGATTTTTTTAATAGGAAGGACTCCTTGGCAAGTGATTTAATCATGTAGTGGAGCGATCAGAAAGCGGGATCTACTTCAGAGATTACAATAGCTCTTCTTCTATTCCTCTTGGAATCTATCAACTTTAATTTCAACCCACCATGTACCATTTAGTAAGTCCAGCAAAAACTAGATCCTGTGGCTATAATAAAAAAGGTCTGATTTTTGTCTTTCGAAAGTCGAGTACCTGAGAGAAGACGTGTCCCTATATCCGCGACACAGGGGAAAGTGGCAAGAGCCAGGACGGGAAGCAGTGGACCTCTGAAATCGTCTGCTCCCCTTCTGAGCATCCCAAGGGCTGTGGTGTGAGCGCCATTTTCTAACCGGGCCTGCTGGCGACACAGGTCAGGGGTCTGAGGCAGACAGGCTGGAGGATCTCTGGGGCGCTGGTGGGGGTCGGGGGTTGGTGAGAGTACCTCTTTGTAGAGGTGTGAGCCTAGAGCCCCCGGAGCAGATACGAAAATGTAAGCCTACTTTACCCCAGTAAACATGATCTGGAAAAAGAGAAGATATCTTTTTGCATCAGTTTTCTAAGCATTTCCGCAGAGCCCCTGCTTGAACTCCTGGGGTGTGTTCCCCAGAACCCCTCAGGGGCCAGGAACTATCAGCTCTCAAGGTAGTTCGTTCTATTTCTGTACAAAAGTAATTCTTTGCATTAAGCCAAATCTGTCTCCTTAGCACTGTGCCACTTTTAACTTAGAACCATGTAGTGCATCCCATTTTTTCATACACAAGATTTTTGGCATTTGAAAATAGCTATAAAGTACTTTTTGACTCATTTTTCCAATCATTTTATCACTTAATCGTTTCTCGGAGGATGTTGTCTCTCTGCAGTCTTTTGCCACTGGTGAGATTCTAGTGCGTCTACATTCTAGTGTGTCCTTTGGGCCTCCCTGGTGGCGCAGCGGTTGAGCGCTATGCTGTGGAGCTGTTGGCAGCGCACGATGCGAGTTCGATGCCCAGCCGGGGAGAATCCCACATGGCGCAGCAGACCTCTCCTGCCTCGCCCGCTGCTCCCCTCAGCAGTGTATTTCTGATCTGTCTGTTCTGCTCCCCGCTCTGTCTCTGGTGAAGCCTCTCACTGCTCCACCTCACCGCTCCTCTGGCCTGTACCCCAGCTGTATGTATAAATAAATAAATCTTAAAAATAAATAAATAAGTAAATTAATAAATAAATAAAACGAGTCTTTAAGGATGTTATTGCCTACAGCAGCCTTGACTCTGGGGAAACGAGAGAGCGTTTAGACATAAAGCTGGCTCTGACGGCCCCGCGCAGGGAGGATGGTGGGCTCATGCGTCGCCCTGAAGTTCCTGTGTGGAGGCCCTGAGCTCTGCCTGTTGGTGTTCGGCGCTGAGGGCCTTTGGGTGGTGGTTAGCTTTAGACAAGCGTGTGCTGAGAAAGGCCTCGTGAGCACAGGGCGAGAAGGTGGCCATGGACAAGCGGGGTCGAGGACTCTCCAGCCTCCGGAGGGCAAGAACTAAGTTTCAGTTGTTGGAACTCCCCCGTATGTGGTATTCTGCCGTGGCAGCCCTCGGAGACTGAGACAGGGATTTCACCAGCAGAAGCGGCCTTCTTTGTGCAGAGAGTGCAGGAGGCAAAATTAGATAGATTGATAAATAAAACATGGTGCCAATATAGAGTAGAAAACTCATACAACTCAAGATTCTTCTAGATAGTACATTTTTATTGCTGAGATGAGGTCATAATAAGCCTTGAAAGTCAGGGTAAAGAATTTGAGTTTTATTCTTCCAGGCATAGTGTACCCCACTGACTAGCAGGAATGTCAGCTCGACGTGTTAAGTCTGCGTCTGTCCCATTCATGGCTTAGTGCCCAGGGCACCTACATGAATGAGTTGATACCTACATCAGTGCCGGGCATATTGCACATACACAATTCTTGCTTGGGTGAAGGAAGGTAAACTACCATACTTCAGGAAGATAACTGGAAACAATAGGTAATAGGTGTTGGAGACAGAAAATAACAGGCAACAATTTGTGCAGTGTATTTGAGACAGGAGTGTCAGACGCTGTAGGGCAGAAAGCAGTGAGGAGTCATAGCAGCCTGAACAAGAAGAAACAAAGGTGTGAGCCAGGGTAGCAGAGAAACAAAAAGGAAATAATGGGATCTCCCTGGTGGCGCAACGGGTTAGGTTGCAGCACTATCAAGCTATCATCAGCCACTGCGGCAGGAATTCAATGCCCAGCCAGAGGTCTCCTGTCAGCAGACCTCTCCTGTCTCCCCGCTGCTCCCCTCAGCAGTGGATTTCAGTCAATCTGCCTGTTCTGCTCCCCACTCTGTCTCTGGTGAATCCTCTCACCACCCCCACACCTCTGGCCTAGACCCCAGCTTGTGTACATAAATAAATAAATCTTAAAAAAAAAAGGAAATAATGGATATGAGCTCGCCCAAGCACATTTGACATGATTTATAAAAATTGCATTTTAGGAAGAGAAAGAAAAAAGTTGTAAAGAAAATTCTGGGGCTTGAATTTGGATGGGTGGAAAAAAAAAGGTTCAGGTTTAGTTAGGGGTAGGTTGAAATTAAAGGTACTGGTGTGGAATGTTCCTGAGGCAGAAAAGTGGGACGGAACTTAGGAAAAACGAAGGTCTGTGGAACTGAAAGTCATCCAAAGACGGGATAGTTGGAATCAGGAGTAGGTGAGATGCCAAAGCAGAATTAGGAAAAAGAAATGTCTGCATATGGTGGAGGAAAGAGGTCAAGGAACCAGGAGGGAAGAGCCAGGGGCAGGAAAATCTGAGGGTGTACAGGCATGAGACTGAAGAGATGAGAGAATTTCAAGGAGTTTGGCAACAGCTTCAAATGCTACCGAGAGATGGAAAACCTCCAATATCTACAAACTAGAAAGCATCAAGTCATCTTGATTCTCCTTCTTATCCAACAAAATCTGAATTTGTGAATTTTGAAGCAAAGTTCTCTAGTTGATTCAAACTTCTCACAGTTGCCAAATTCCAACAAGCTAATTATGCACCTGATAAGCAGATATCTTCCTCCCCTGCCCATCAAAGAGTAAAATACATTCTCACTGAAAAAGAGAAAATAGTTTTAGCCCCCAGTACGCCACGAATTTTTGGCTCTTATTTTCCCCTGCAGTGGTCACTCCACAGGGCCTGAAATTTATGCAAGTTGAGGGCTCTCGCTGAGAGCAGGATTTTAAACATAGAATCTAAGCATTTGTTTTTGGTTTGTCTTGATTGTTTCTTGTTAGCCACATGGGAGGGAAGCATACAAGAGCAGAAGGAGCCAGGAGGGTGGCTTAAAAGGAGTTAAAGGGGGGCCTCCCCTGTGGCGGTGCAGCGGTTAGGCGCTGTGGAGCTGTTGGCAGCGGCCACACGAGATGCAAGTTCGAGTTTGACACCCCGCAGGCGAGATTCCCACATGGTGAGGCAGGAGGGCCTCCCTGGTGACCCAGGGGTTAAATCTCAGTGCTGTCACCTCTATGGTCTGAGTTTGATCCCAGGTCAGGGAGCTGACCTACAGGCGCAGCAGACCTCTCCTGCCTCGCCCGCTCCTCCCCTCAGCAGTGTGTTTCCGTTGGTTTCCATCGACCTGCGTGTTCTGCTCCCCACTCTGTGTCTGGTGAACCCTCTCACCCTCCGCACCTCTGGTCTGTAGCTTGTATGCATAAATAAATACATCTTTTTTTTTTTTTAAAGGAGGTGAATGTGGTGTTGGAAACCAGGTATCTTGATGATAATAGATAACTTTGATAATAATTAGACAGTTGATAATACTGTGGTATTTACAGATATTGAAATATAGGGCCTCCCTGGTGGCACAAGGGGTTAAGTCTCAGCACTATGAAGCTGTCGGCAGCCACTGAGGCATGAGTTAGATCCCCGGCCAGGGAGCTTCCCACAGGGCACAGCAGCCCTCTCCTGCCTCGCCCACAGCAATGTATTTCAGTACATCTGCCTGTTCTGCTCCCTACTCTGTCTCTGGTGAACGCTCTCTTCTCATCCCTCCCCTCCACACACACCTCTGGCCTATACCCAAGCTCTTATATACATAAATAAATAAACCAATGTTACTTCAATGAAATTTTTTTAAAAGAATAAAAGATTTTTAAAAGAAAAGGCAAATTTATTGAAATTCACTGCTGAGAGAAGCAGTGGGCGAGACAGGAGAGGTCTGCTGGGCTAAGAAAAGAAAAAAGATTTCGAACATAAAATTTGGTGAAGAGTTTTTTAGCATGGGGAAAAAGATCACAACAAATTATTAGAGGTTTGGTTATTCAGTTTTTCCCCTGAGAACTCTGAGGCAAAATAGCTTCCTTGACAGATCAAGTGGCAGATCCAAGATCTGTTTAACAAAGAGATCATCTGCCCTAGAACTTTCAAAGTGGTGCTTGGGTTTCTGTTTTGAAGTGAACAGCAGCCCAGCCCAGGGCCAGGCTGGAGAGAGGAGGCGGTCCTGAACCTCTTGGGAAATGCAAAATTTGGTCCTGCTAAAGAGGGAAAAGGATAACAGCATCTACCCGTCTCCAATAGAGGCAGCTCCTCTTGTGCTTGTACTTCAGAAGCATCAATCACCTCTTCCTTTTGATTAGGTCCCAGATCACTTCTATTTTTCCAGCTAGATTCCATCTACCCTATATTTATTTTTGAAAAACAACAACAAACCTAATAAAAAGATCCAATTTTTCTCTCCTGGCCATAAATTTAGTTTGGCAGGAGGTGTCACGGTAAAAAAATACAACAATGGAGCTTTCTTCTCATAATCCCTAATATCAAAGACACACTGTACTAACAGGGCCTCAAAGCAAGACTGTGGGTGGGACACGAGCTTCAGAGACAGCGTCACTTTTTAAAATAACGCTCTAAGCAAAAAACAAACAAACAACACTCCATGCATCCCACACCGTGTCTCCAGTAGGCCCCAAGATTGCAGAAAGGTGCTACTAAATCACAAGAATAGTGGGAATTAGCCCCATGACAGCCAGCAAGGCCGTGCGGGCGTTTACCTGCTGAGAGGTGACCCAGGGCTGGCGGCCGGCAGCGCTGTCCGCACTCCTACTAAGCTATCTCCTGGCGCCTGGCCCGTTCATCACCCCCTCTTTCAGAAGGCGGTGGCTGGTAGGCTCTCCCCTCCCTGCTCCCACACTGGGCTCAGAAGCTTCATGAATAGTTCAACTAAAACCAGATCAAGTTTCAGACACCCCCAGGGCAAGTGAGAAAATGATTCCACCAGATTAAATTGGAGTCCTAGATTAGTTGGAGCCAGCTCTGGCAGCGCCGGGCAGCCAAGGTTAAAAGCTCAAGTGATACCTTCGAAGCAGTCCCGTGGACAGTGGCAGCTGCCAGTGGCCAGGGGTTTGGTTTACGTTTCTCTGGATTGACATTGTCGTCCATGACGTCCTTAGACACGCAAATTCTTGGGCCCTGACCACAGTCAGAAATCTTCACACTGTGAACACATCTTTAAAAAGTAACCATCCTGAGGGCCTCCCTGGTGGCGCAATGGGTTAAGTCTAGGCCTCTGACGCTTGTCCACTGCCGATGCAGCAAGAGTTCGATTCCCGGCCGGGGAGCTTCCCACATGGTGTAGCAGACTTCTCCTGCCTCACCCGCTGCTTCCCTCGGCAGTGTGTTTCAGTCAGTCCACCTGTTCTGCTCCCCACTCTGTCTCTAGTGAATCCTCTCACTGCCCCACATCTCTGGCCTGCACCCCAGTTCTTATATGCATAAATAAATAAATCTTTAAAAAAAGAAGTAACCATCCTGAAAGAAGTTTATGTAGAACATTACATGGTGTTCTATAGAAATGTTCTATACAATTAT
>PVIJ01024323.1:0-12519 GCA_004024925.1 Scalopus aquaticus
TAGTTTAAGCTACACCAAGGTATACTTAAAATAGGTATATTTCACTAAGTGCAAATTTTACCTCAAGAGCGAAAGATAAATACTTTTATTGATATTATGTTTGATGAAGATTTATGGGTAAGTATACTGTCTATAGTTTATTTTTTTTTAAAGATTTATTTATACATACAAGCTGGGGTACAGGCCAGAGGTGTGGGGCGGCGAGAGGGTTCACCAGAGACAGAGTAGGGAGCAGAACAGGCAGATCAGAAATACACTGCTGAGGGGAGCAGCGGGCGAGGCAGGAGAGGTCTGCTGCACCATGTGGGATTCTCCCCGGCTGGGCGTCGAACTCGCATTGCTGCTGCTGACAGCACCACAGCGCAGCGTTTAACCACTGTGCCACCTGGGAGGCCCCCGGAGTGGACTCTCTTTTGGGCCTCTGCTCTGCACTCTGAGGGTTTCCCGCTCCACCGCCACTGTCTGCTGCTGACTCTCGGCCAGATGCTCCAGCGTCTTGTGAGCCTGACAGCCCTGACCTAGTCACACTGACCCGTGACTGTGCTGACGTGACCAGGATGAGTCAAGAGGGGAAGCTGTTCCCTAAGGGCTTTGCGGGGGATTCCCAAGATGCAGGCAGTTCAGGGGCTGTGGTGAGGGAGGCCTGGGGGTGTGGCTCCCAGGGACTGGGCTATGAAGCCACCCTCCTCCTGAGGGCAAGGGCCAGTCAAAATACCCCCACACCTAAAGCAATTCCCACCATGCTGAGATGCATCATTGTGAGGAGGGGCACAAAGTTCGCTGGCGGGAGGATGGCCTGGCTGGGTGCCGGCAGTCTTTAGGAGCCCTGCTACCTACCCGTCCATTTATTTGTAAATTTAACCACCATTTGAAAACTGCATTCTATACAATTACATAGATATGCTATAAAATAACAGAACTAGGCCAGGTGTTTTTAACCTGGGATCCGGGGTACTCCAAAGGAACCGAGAATAGAATTCAAGGATTCTAAAAATTTGACAGAGAAAAAGAAATCATTTTTATTATCACTGACTTCTACCCAGTTTTTGTCTCTTCAACAATGTGGCCACAAACTACAATAGTAATACAGAACCTGTGAGGTGTCCCTGATAGAATTGCAGATATTTTCAAATCATATTGCAGTTTTTTTTTATATTTCAAAATATAGTTTATATACATCTTTATTTCAAAACTGCAGTAATTATTAGACCTATTGATAGAGCTTGATGTTTCATGCATTAATTAGGGAACACTATTAGAACATCTATTAACACTATTCTAAGAAAGCAAAAGTTTGATAAATACATTTCAATACAGTTGGTTTCCCTATATAAGTCCATGTTATTTGTGTGTGTGTGTGTGTGTGTGTGTGTGTGTGTGTGTGTGTGTGTGTGCTTTTAAGAGCATTATGCTGAGAAGGGGTCCACAGATTGCACCAGATGACAAAGGAGCTTCTGATACACACACACACGGAGGTTAAGAGCCCCTGACTTAGGCCTGCCCTGCAGGATTTTTAGGAGAGCTCTACATTTGAAGAATGGATTCTGATTTTTTTAAAGACTGTTTTCCAGTTGCATCAGAAAGATGAATGCTGAACTGGTTATTTTATTTACAGAAAATTCAACTACCTACCCTCCTGGATAGTCAGCACATCTCACAGTATATTAGCAGAGAAATCAAAACAGGTATTTATATTAACTTAACTGAAAACAGCCTTGAGTCCTTTGCATGTTTTTCTTCACACACATGTTTCCTCATAATTAGGCACTGTGTTAAGAGGGAAGGTTAAGGAACCAGATCTGTTGGCAAGAGAAGCAGCCGGTGGTGGAGCTGTGGACTCACAGGGGCAGCCCTACAGTCTTGCCTGCAGCTCTGGCAGCGATGGTCAGCGAATGTCCACATGGCCTTGCAACCCACTTTTCCCCTTCACCACCCCCATCTTGTGGACCCTGGTTCCTCACAGCGGTTCTCTTTCCTCCTATCAAAATGTGCTCTGGGAGAAAGGTCCTGAGAGAGAGAGAGACTGGTCGTGTGGATGGAGGGGTAGGCCCCACAGAGGATTCGAGTATAGTGTCAGCTGGAGAATTGGGGGACCAGCTTCCCTGATTCTCAGCTTTCCCAGCTATACAATGGGCATATTGTCCACTGCAGTTGGCAGATAATGGTAGATGGACTCCAGGAGATGATAAATGAGGAGAAAATTCATGGCCCCAGGTCACAGTGATCATTAACTCACACTGCTATAGACAACCTCTAAAGCTTGAAGGGTGGCTTGTCCCAGTGGGCATGGTATTTATTTATTTTTTAAAAAGATTTATTTATTAATGCATACAAGAACTGGGGTGTAGGCCAGAGGTGCAGGGATGGTGAGAGGATTCACCAGAGACAGAGTGGGGAGCAGAACAGGCAAATCTACTGAAATACACTGTTGAGGGGAGAAGCGGGCAAGGCAGCAGAAGTCTGCTGCGCCATGTGGGAAGCTCCCTGGCCAGGAATCAAACTCTTGCCGCAGAGGTTACGGACAGCTTCATGGCGCAGAGACTTAACCCGTTGCACCACCAGGGAGGCCTGGGCATAGTATCTATATTGGGAATCCCTTCTTGACTTTTTTCCCTCCAGTGGTGAACTCTTGCTTCACAGGATTAGGAGAAATAGCCTAGGTTCAGAATCAGACAGCCTGAATTCTGTCTCTTCACTGCCCTGCATCTGGCCTTGGGCAAGGTGGTTCAGACTCAGTTTATCATCTGCTAAATGGGGTAACAATAGGATCTACCCCCAGTGCTCTTGTAAAGATTCAATAAAATCCTATGTGAAGAGCACTTGGGCCAGAACTCTGGGGAGAAACATCCTAAAAGTGTTTATTGAGAAATTTGATTATGATTATTCAGGAATCAGATCCTGAATGAGCGATGAGGCTGTGAGTAACTAAGGCAGGCTGGGCAGACCCAAGGGCCAGTATGGTAAGGGGCAGAAGAAGATGGAGCCCATCCCCAGCTCACCCAGGACTCCCAACTGACAGGGGAGATGCTGACCAGAGGCTCTTCTGTGTCAGGCCTTGGAATGAGCACACTTGACCTCCCAGATGGCCTGCCCCTCTGGGACTGACCGCAGACTACAGGGTCAGTAGGCCAGGCCCTTGCTGGACTCTTCCTTCAGTCCCCTGGGCAAGAGGCTGGCCAGCTGCCAGGTCTGATGCTCAGTTGCAGGGAACTGGTTCCCTTGGCCAGGCTTGGAGCCCCTTGACGGAGGCCCAGGAGTAGAGCTGCCTCTTTGGGGAGCCCCAGAATCTCCCTCCTTCCTAGCTGGCTCCTCAGACAATGAGCAAGGTTGAAACTCACATGGACAGACGAGAGTAGGAACGAGGACCCAAAATGAGGAGCTAAAACTGAGGAAAGAGAAAGTGGAGAGAGGAGTCAGATGTGACTCTAGGTGCCTTGGGAGTGGGGGTGATGGGGAAGTTGCATCTCAACTCTGAGGCCCCCACACGCCAGCCCTTCTTCAGCTCCTCCCTCCTCAGAAGCCTGCAGCTGGGCCTTGCTTTCCTTCATCTCACATCTCTCTGGGGCTGGCATTACCCGGGATGTGTGTCAGGATGTCCCTGACACACATACAAGAACCAGAGCTGCATGGCCAGAAAGACGGGATGGGGGGGCCACAGTCAGGAGTTTCCCTGGTTTTTGCCAACCAGTGAAGCCAAAGAGGCTCAGCTTCACCGCCTCTGACCAGGGGTTTTCATGCATTGTTTCTGCAACTTCAGTCACTCATCATCACCTTCCAGAATTCTTCCACATATACTAGTAACTGTTCGTTTCATATTTTTCTTTAAAACAAATCCTTTCAAAACTCATCTTAGTTCCAAGCAATAATATCTGTGAAGTCAGAAGTCTGACAAACTGATTTATTTTTACTGATTTACACCCAGATCAATACATTGGGGATTTTTTGGTGCCAAAACCCAGGAGCAAATCAATATATTGTTTAAACAAAACAAAACAAAATACCAATCATTCACCCATATATCACTTAAAATTAACATTTACTTTATGGTCCATGCTTTTAAATTCATTTTGCAGTCCATGGTTCGGGAAACTAATAGAAAGAACAAAGGTTTTGAGCCATATCACCTAGGTCCTACAATTTTCTAGCTGTGTGACTTTGGGGAAGTCATATAACCTCTCTGGGCTTCAGTTTCCTCATTTGTAAAATGAGCCTCCTCCCTCCCACAGCTGTCAGGGATATGGGTGTGAGTACTGAGCATGGGCCTGCCAGGGTGACTTTGTCTTCCCAGAATCCTGCCCTCTTCCCTGCAGGAAAACAGGCAGGAAGCCCAGTCTCTCCAGTCTTCTTCCTAACTTCTTCCTAGCTACAGCATTTCAGGGTGTCCTATACTCTCAAGGCAGGCCTGGAAGGAGATGAGAGCTCCTTTGCTACCTGTCCTGGGGTTTACCAGTCCCAGGGAGGTGCTTCCCATCCAGCCCAAGCCTCCCTGGTGCTGCAAGTTCAGCTTCTGTTCTTGTGCTCCACCTTCAGTGTAGATGAGAATAAGTGGGGACCTTCTTTCACAGAGGATAGCCGGATGACCTGAAAAGATTCATGGGAAGCTGGGTTCAGTCCTGGCACTGCCCTGCCTCTCTGCGTGCCTTGAGTCAGCCGCTGCTTTCTGAGCATGGGTTTTCTCATCTGTAAACCCAGTCTAGGACTGTGAACCCAGTCTCTCCCCCACTACAGATGGGCAGGTGGGTCAGGGACTCCTGTCTTTTCCTATTGAGGAACTAGTATGTTT
Source organism: Scalopus aquaticus (assembly GCA_004024925.1). Classification (NCBI taxonomy): domain Eukaryota; kingdom Metazoa; phylum Chordata; class Mammalia; order Eulipotyphla; family Talpidae; genus Scalopus; species Scalopus aquaticus. The sequence goes on from PVIJ01024323.1 coordinate 4,784, forward strand.
CTCTTCCGGTTAAGGGTGTGGAAACCAGAAGGGAGCAGACGAGAGTGGAGATGGGGGTGGAGAGGAAGTTGCTGATCAGGGTGGGAGACCAGCTGCCAACGAGTTGTTCCCCTCCCCCAGGCAACCGCAAGGAAGAATCTGGGCAGTCTGGGAGGCTGGAAAGGGACAGGGAAGTGCCTGGTGGGAGGTCTGGTCTGTGTGTGGTGTGTCTCTTTGAAGAGGGTACTCTGAGTCTCCAAAAATGAGGGTCTGGGAGGGTTCGGAGATTATCTAGCCTGCTTTTATAGAAAGGGAAGCTGAGGTCCAGAGAGGTATGGTGATTTGTGTAGGGCCTGGCAGTGACTTGGCAACAGAGTGGGCAAAACCCAATTTCTGCCCTCTGCTCTCAGCCTTCTCGCTCTGCCCACCCACCTCTTCTCCCCCAGCTCTGATAACATGGAGACTTGGGGTATCTGTAACAAAAAAAAAAAAAAAAAGCTCCAATTGATTCTTAACAGGAAGTGGGGGCTTTTTTTGTTCTGAGTTGTCAACCACAGCAGCCACACACACACACACACACACACACAAGCACATGTGACCCCACACATATGCATAGTCATCCCTACAAGAACACACAGAACCTCTGGCTCACCCTTGTCAGCATGCACACCCATGCACTTCTCTTGTGCCAGGAGATGCCAAATCAGGGGGTCCCAGCTTGTGCCCCCTGACCTACCTTATGTTTCCATAGTGAAGTGTGGACTTGAAGGGGAGACACTGAGACAAGGAGGTCAGGCAGGGCTTCAGTGGGTCTCTATGGGGCCCTCAGAGGGCCCCATGCCCCAGGCTGAGTAGCCTGCTAATGGCCACAGAACTTGTCGTGGATAAAATAAACAAGACTTTTGGGTGTCTAGGAGGGTAGTTGAGGGAAGTTTCAGGGGTGAGCTGGCTTTTTGCTTGAAGAACAAATGAGAGTGTGGGCCTCCCTGGTGGTACAATGGGTTAAGTCATAGCACTATGAAGCTATCCAGAGCCACTGCAGCAAAAGTTCGATCCCCAGCCATGGAGCTTTCCACATGGTGCGGCAGACCTCTCCTGGCTCTGCTGCTGCTCCCCTCAGCAGTGTACATCAGTAGATCTGCCTGTTCTGCTCCACACTCTGTCTCTGGTGAATCCTCTCACCAGCCCACACCTCTGGCCTCCACCCCAGCTTGTATGCATAAATAAATAAACCTTAAAAAAAATGAGAATGGCCTCCCTAGTGGCGCAAGGGGTTAAGTCTCAGCACTATGAAGCTATCAGCAGCCACTATAGCATGAGTTTGATCCCCCACCAGGAAGCTTCCCACTTGGCGCAGCAGACCTCTCCTGTCTCCCTGCTGCTCCCCTCAGCAGTGTATTTCAGTAGATCTGCACATTCTGCTCCCCACTCTGTCTCTGGTGAATCCTCTCATGCTCCCATATCTCTGGCCTACATCTTAGCTCTTGTATGCATAAATAAATAAATCCTTTAAAAATATATATGAGTTTTTACCAGAGAGAAGAGTGAAGGGGACAGGGAAGGACATTCCTAGCAGAGGGAATGGCATGATCAAAGGCGTTCAAGAAAGTGCAAGGGGCAGGGCAGGGTGTGGCGCCAGTGGAGTAGTCGGTGATGGTGAGGAGCCAGAGTGGAGTGTGGTCAGAACTCTGGGATGGGGTGGGCTAGAGGCTCAGTGAGCAGGTTGGAGGGGTTAGAAGGCCTCTGAGTGCCAGGATATCCGGGCAGTGTGATTCCATCAGTGCTTTGTTCCAGAGGTTCACTCAGAATCCAGGATGAGGGATGGTAGTGAGCGGGTGCGGGAGGAGAGGCTGGGTGGGGGGCGCCCGAGGAGGAGCTGCCACCAGTGTTCATGGGGCTAGTACCAGCCCGGAGCAGTGGGATGTCGAGGGGAGGGTGGAAGAAGAGAGACAGTCTGAGAACAGATAGGGGCTTTTGAGGGACTCAGCAGGGATGATCATGCAGCCATGCTGTGGAAACTTCTGAGGCTACCAGGGCCCATCTCCACCCCAGCCCATGGTGCTGGCTCAGGCTGGAAGGCTCAGAGAAAGTCTCGCCATCACCCCAGACACCCTGCCATTTCCAGGTCCTGCCCACTCCATCCACTTCCCCTGGGGGAAAGCAGCAGGGACACCCCCCACACACATACACACCTGCAGGGAGGCATGATTTTCTCCTTTCTCCATCAGCTAAGGAGTAATGTTCACAGCAGAACTGCAGGGACAAGACTAGCTGCCACCACTGGACACTGACACTGGCTTCATCAGCAGTGAGTGAACAATGATGCCCCTACGAATGGCTGCCAATGGTTCTGGAAACCAGAAGGGGGTAGTGTCGTTACTGCCTTAACTGATGGTGATGACTGATCTGTATGGCCAGCCACGGCTTTAACAGTCTGGGATGGTTGTGCTGATCGACCAGCTCTGGACATGCCAAGCCTTTGCTTCAGGGGAGGCCAGGAAATGGAGTACCTGGCGTACTTAACCTAAGTAGTGGAAACTGGACTCTTCCCCATGAATGGCGAATTCTCCACATATAGGAAAGGTTTTGAGAAGCTGGGTGACCAACAATAATGACAGATGTCTAGTCTACTACCATATGGGAATGTTGGTGAGAATTAAATGGTATAGCCTGCATAAAAGTGCTTAACAAAGCATCTGGTATAATGAAAATGCTTAATACATGTTAGCTGTCATCCCATTAAACTGCAAGCCCTCTAGGGGCAGAACTGAACAATTTTTTTGTTCTCTGTTGTATCCCTAGCACCTAACATTGCACCCGGCAAGTAGGAGGAACTTGATAAATGTTTGTTGTGTGAATGTCTTGCCCCTTAAGGCCTGTGCTGTCAGGCCTTCCTCTCCTCCACTCTTTTTCTCTTCTCTATCCTGTTGCGGCGGCAGTATTTTCCAAGGAAGAGACATCTATCTGCCAGAGCAGAAGGAACAAAGCAGGAATCCAGGGTCACAACTCAGCTCTCCCTCCAGCTCATTATCTGATCCTTTGCATTTCACCTCCTCTCCTTGGGAGGAGAGGATAATGCATAATGGGTACAGTAACATCAGCTGTTCTGTCCACATCTCTGGTATGTGGTACAGATGAGACAAAGTGAGAAAGTGATGGCAAAGTAGCAAAAAAGCCATTTGCACCGAAGCTGGGGAGGAAGCAGCTGATGATGCTATCCAAGGAGAAATGTTCAGACCCCTTCCTAGAGGATCCGCTTTTGAAAAGGGGCCACGGGGAATGTGTGTGGGGAACTGGCCTTCCTCTTCCCTCAGTGGAAAGTCCTGGTGTTCATGTAGCTGTGAACTGAGCTATTTTTATGTAGCACGACTGTGCTTATGACAGGGCCTCTTCCTGAAGGGGAAGGGCGGGGAGCAGACCTGAGTCATCAGTGATGTTCGGGCTGCACAGGCCGACACAAGGCTGCCAGTGGAAATCACACCCATGCCCCAGCTGACTCCTGGATCTTGCCTCCCTCATGTAGAGGCCCCAAAGAGGGCAATGGGTAGGACTATCTGCTTCAGGATGGACGAGGTCAATCACTGGGCTCGCAGCCCATCAATCATTATTGATCTTCCAATGAGCTGTGGGCTGGTAGTGCCCCTTGGCGGGAATCTGAGGACCCACTGAAAAGAGCTGGAATGGAAGGATGGAGAAAGAGGCAAGACTCACTCTCCTGCTCTCGCTGCTGCAGGGTTGGTTGAGGGGAACTGAAGTTTCTACCAGTACTTATTGGACATGGACTGTGTGTTCACAATGCGTTTAGGGGTTTTTCATGTTCCCCTTTATTGAACTCTGCGCCCCCTCCTCCTTAGGTACAGGGAATTTGCCTCCATTTTGTACATGAGGACACTGAGGCCCCTTGGGGGTGCTACTGACTCAGTCAGTTCTGCAGGACTCCTGGGCTGAGCAAGTCAGCAGGAAGAGTGATTATTTCCTTTACTGGAAAGACGGGGAAAGGCTTCCCAGAGAAGGAGACATTTGAGCTGGGCTCTAAACAATGAGCAGGATTTAGCTCTCTTGGGGGCAGGGAGAGGGGAGAAGGAAGGGCATGTGACATAGGAGGGACACAGCATAAGCAGAGACGGGGAGGTGTGGCCTTGCATGGCTTGTTTGGGGGTGCCGGGTGACCTAGGTGGCTAGGGAGGGGCAGCAAGGGCAGATAGGGGAGGACCCTGCAGGCTGGACTAAGCGGTTTGGGCACCTTGGGGTTCCTAGGTATTTGTGCAGACCCTAGGCACCCTCCAGGAAGTGTGATTATGCAGATATTAGGGGTGGGAGAGCTCACTAGGGAGGAAGATGGGGTGGCCTGCCAGGCCCAGAGGAAAGCAGGTAGGTTTCCTGCCCAGAAGCCTGAGCTCAGGCGTTGGTGGATTTTGAACAGCTGCTGTGCTCCACAGATGGAACTTAGGTCGGAGCTCAGGCCTGGTCCCCTGAGTCCCACAGGGCTCCTTTCCTCTGTCCTGTGAAGGCCTCCTGTGGGCCACAGTCCTTGCATACAGTATCCATTTTAATCCTCACAGGCACCTGCAAGGAAACTATTATTATCCCCATTTCATGAGGGAGGAAATTAAGGTTTTGAGAGGTTAGGGTACCTGCCCCAGGTCACCCAGCCCCTTCAGATAACCTCATGGGGCCCCCCACCATCATCCTCCAACATAAGGTTGCTCTCTGAGCTCTGCTTTCAGTCTGGGGAATGACAGTTTCCTTCTTTCAGAACAAAGGGGATCACGAGGCTGTAAGTCATCTGCCTTCCAGGGACCTTCACCCCAGACTCACATGCTAAATCTATAGGCCCCTTATACGTCATGTTGTCCTCTCCACATAATATAGTTGGGGAAACTGAGGCCCCAAAAAGGAAGAGACTTGCTTGAGGTCCCACAAATATTCTAGAAGCGATTGGTTAATCTCTTTTGAACCAGGGTCTCTCACTGGGACTCTAGCATAGTTGAGAAATTGAACAATGACGGACAAATGGGTTAGTGTGCAAGATTGGGGGTGTGTGATTTGTGGAGCATGGGCTGGCTTGGGGGATCAGGGGCAAAATACATTCAGCCCCTTCATCCCACTCAGAGCACTTCAGATACTTCAGGAAAAGGTGCCTGAAAGTCTCAGAACACTTTATTGCCTTTAACCTCAAAGTGTGCTAATAATTACGCAAATTTTGGTGACAGCAAGGTGACTGTCCCCCCTGGAGTTACACAGCCCTGAGTAACCTCCCAGCCCTGAAAATGGAGCTGACAACTCTCCTCACTTCTCATTCTTTCCCTCTTTGTTCCAACAGAGCCAGGGACCATGAGGCCATTCCCCACCAGGGTGGGAGAAAGAAGGAAGGACAGAGACAAGGGAGGAGGGAGAAGAATGTGGAGGGTGGCATAGACAGAGGAGAACCTATTTCTGTTCTCAGAAACTGAAACCAAAAGTCCTGGGCAGGAGTCTTTGTGAGCTGCAGGCCTGCAGCAGGCTGGGGTTGCAGGGCCAGGAGGGAACCAGCTGCCACTTCTGAGAGCAGCAGCCTGATCAGACACGCTAGCTGTGACCTGTACGTCACGTAGGCCTGTTCTTGCTCTTCACGCTGAAATCTGTTTTCTCTGAGGACTCAGAAGTTCCCTTGATGGTGCCCACACAGGGTTAGGGTCATTTCTGGAAGGTGGATAGCATGCCTGACTCAAGTCAGTGGCCCGAGAGTGGGCGACCCCTCGCCATGCTGCTGGTAGTGTTTGTGTGGGTGTGCACACTCCACATAGCTGGGGCGATGCTATCAGTGTGCCTGCATAGGGGGGACCTGACTGCCCCAAGTAGAGCTGAGGACTTGTAAAGTAAGAGATTTTGTGAGTGCCACTGTATTGGAGCCTTTGTGCCACTTGATGCTTTTTCTTTTAATGTTTAATTTATTTTCCTACATCTTTGTTGATTTTGGGGTAGTATTTGGTATCTCCCCTCAGCTGTAGTCCCTGTAGTTCTCCCACTACCACAGCACCCGCGATATACCTGCGCCGTCCCTTGTGCTCTTCCCTGCCCTGTTTCGATCCCTTCGCCTTCCCAGCACTTGGTGCTTCATTCCCACAATGGGACAGAATGTTTGACACTTGACTGCCTTAAAAAATTCAGATCGGGAGGTCGCCATTTCTTGTGACCTGTCTGATTCAACAAGCCAGTCACATCCGGGCACCCAGGTGATATTGCGGAGGTGTCCTGGATCCTCTATATAGGAAGGATGCTGCAGTGTGTTGAGCACCTTGGCAGGGTGCTCCAGGCAGGGCAGCCGCAGTGGGCAGAGACTGTTTAATTAGTCTTTGTGTCTCCCTGGATGAGGGGGGCTTCCCTGCCCTGAGGGCTCGGTTGTCAGCTCCGAGCCTCTCCGTTCTCCCCCTGGTGGCTGACACCTGTATGGTGCAGCCTCACAGCCACTGGGAAGAACCAGACGAAGGTGGGGGAGGGTGGGCAGTCACACCCAGGTAGCCTTGGACAAGTTCCCTTTCTTTCTGAGCCTCAATTTCTTCATCTGCGGGCGGGAATAATTTAAATAGCTGCCTCTTATTGAACACATCTGCGTCAGGCATGGTGTGAAGCACATTGCATGCAGGAATTTATTCAGAAAATACTTGGAAAGGCCTCCAATGTGCGAGGGGCACCACAAGGTCAGCGGATGATGTTGAGGTTTGGACAAGTTAGGCAACTGGTCAAGTCACATGGAGGTCGGGGCAGAGCTTGTTCCCCAGAACCTATTCTTGTAATCAGCCCTCTCCACTGGACCCACCCGAGGGCCTGCGAGGACAGACCTGTTGAGCCTGCCCAGGGAGAGTGTTCTGTGGTGGTGCAGTTATCCATCGGGGCCTGGAGCAGTGAGAGTCCAGCCAAGTGACCCCATAGGATGCTGTGGGAGGAGCCCTCAAACTGGGATTCTTAAAGACCACATTTTACAGAAGGGACAGAGGGCTAGGGTGAAACTAGGCCTCCAGAGAAGGACTAAGGCAACCCCAGGCTCTCAGAGAAAAGGACTAGACAAGGTTTCATGCCCCAGGCCCTTGCTGGCTGGCTGGCACCATGTTGGATGAGAGGCCTTTTGTTTGGGATTTCTGGATACTGTGGACACCATCTAGGGTGAGATAGCTGGTCACCTGTGACCTTAGAAACTCTTTGTCTCCTCTGTTTGTTAAGGAAACTCCATTGTTCCCTGAACCTGAGTGGTCTTGCAGGTGAAAACCCGCAGACAGTGACCTCTCTTCTATTGGGCACTGTTCTTGAATGGCTATAGCACCCCTATAGCCCTGGGTCCAAACTGGAGTTGTTGTTCAGAGCCAAGTAGAGTTTTAAGGATCATCAGAACTTTCAGACGACAGTTATTATTGAGAATGACCTCTATGGAGAGCAGTAATCTCAGCTTAGGAAGAATTTACATGTTGGGTAACTCACTTTCCTTGAGATGGTATTAATAAGAATGGCGTAGGAAAAAAATGGTATTGTTACAGGGCAACCCCGATATACAATGGGGTGCCTGACTGTGGGTTCTCACCCATGCGCTTAAAAAGGACTTATAATAAGAACAATTGCAGGCACTCACAAAAAGGTTAATAAAAGGGTTTATTTACAAAAGGAAGGGAAATAAAAAAATGAATAACTCGGGGACAAAAGAGAAAGTGAGGGAGAGAGATAAATCTCCAAATACGTCCTACCAGATCCGAAGAGCTGGAAACCCCAATGGCACGCTGTAGCCC
>PVIJ01024324.1:0-12518 GCA_004024925.1 Scalopus aquaticus
CCCCGCCGGGCCCTCTTTGCACGCTGGGCAGTTTCTCCAGCGTTGTCCTTTGATTTCCACCTTCACACCGAAACACTGCAGTAAACAAGCCCACTGCAGTCCTTAGAAGTCGAGCCTTCCTTCGCCTGGACGCCGGCCCGGCCGCGGCTGCGCCCCCCTCTTCAGCGCGCAGGCTGCCGCTCACCGGGCCGCGCGCGCCACCCGGGCCGCCCGTGGTCTGGGCGAGCCCGTCTCTGCGCATCGGCGCCCTGCGCTGGTCGCGCACGAGCCGGCGGCGGCCCGCGATGCCCAGGCCAAGGCTCTCGAGGACGGCCCCCCTCGCTGCCCCGGGGACCCCCCTAGCCCCTCCCACGCGCCTGTGGAGAGCCGCTCCTGCAAGCAGCCTGCGCGGCTGTTTCTCACCGCGGCCGCCCAGCTGCGTTCAGGGCCACGCGGCCGGCCCGGCTGCCCGTTTGCTCTCCCCAACCTTCCGCTCACACCGCTCCCTCGGCGGCCCCGGCGACCGAGCTGCTCCTGCGGGCGCAGCCTTCGCGGCGCAGGGCTGGGGCGGGGTCGGCGCACGCGCCGCGGCCGCCTCCCTCCCTGCGCCGGGTCCCTGCGGCGCCCTGTCCTCGCCTCCCACCTCTGCCCGGCAGGAGGGGCGGCCGCACCGGCTCGGCTCGGGGCGCAATCAGAGGGCCCGGCTAACTGCCCTGCGCGGCCGGAGCAGGAGCCGGGCGGCCCCACGTTCTCATTCCCGACCCGCTCACTCGGATCTTTTCTTTCTCGGTTCCCATCACTAGTGGTTTGTGACAAGAACCTGTTTTTCGGTTTTTTCTTCTTTATTAGGCTTGTCTTTGATTTCGCCGAGACTGGAACAGCAGCACTATCTTCCACGACACGGCGCAGACAGACTCCTGTGTCCCGCACAGTCTCCAAAACCCTGCTTGTCTTTAAGCCAGTGCCTAATTCTGACAAAAATTTTATTAATCGCTGCTTATTAATGAAGTTTGAATCAAGGAAAAACCTCATGGAATGTTTTAAACTTCCTTTGTCATCAGTCGAGTACGCAGCCCAATCTTGAAGGGGATATTTTTGGTTCTGAGATATACTCACAGGCAGGACTTTATTTCTGAGGTAAAAGCCAGATCACCATTTAAACTTGTTTCTCACTGCAGGTTTACAGTCACACTAAGTCGTGACCCACCGACTCCGGTCGCCCCAGAAGCTACACTCGAGACCCCTCCGCCAGCCCTGGCCGAGGACTCCCAGCCGTCTGAGGCGCCGTGCGGACCAGCGCAGACAGGACGGCGACACCTGCAGGCGCGTCTCGCCGAGCGTGAGTTTGAAGGCGGGAGCACAGTCACACTAAAGGACTAGCTTAAAAGAAGACACTCTCATTTCTTGAATTTTAGCACACACTTTAATTTTTCATCACAAAAGTAAGAAAACGATTTTAAACTAATAGAAACAACACAATGTCTCATTAAAGTGAGTCTGAGTCTATGTAGGCAGAAAAGCCTACTTAGTATTCATCTGATTTTTAGTATTTAAATCCTGGAAACAGTCTTGTGCTTTGCAGCAGAATTAGCACTTAGAAAATAGAGTAATAAAACAATATATCAAAATGTACACAAATGGCAGCTATGAAACTCACGTTGAACAAGTTCTATGCACTCTCAGTCTCCTGAGGAACTACCCCCGACATCGAGACTAAGCAAGTACTTAATTTTGTCATATAAGACCAACACCAAAGCACCCCCCGTGCCTCGAAGGATATTGGAGAAGGCGCCACGGAAGAACGCGCCGACGCCCTCCTGCCGGTAGATCTTCACGAAGCAGTCGGCGGTGCCTCTGTACTGCCGCTCGCGCTCGCCGCTCTAGGGAAGAGAGTTCGGCATCATCCTCCCAGCCTCTGACTTTCTTGAAGTTGATTTTCTTACACTGCTGCTCATTTTTGTACGAGACTTGGTTTCTCCCCAGGTGGGTCCCGTAGCTCGCCCGGCCCGCAGCGCGCGTGCGCCGCCCTGGCCCACCCTCCTCCCTCCTGTCCAGGCCTCTCTCTTCCCCGCCAGTGTCTTGTCTCAAATGGATTTTATTCAGTACCAAGGGCGAGTAAAGTTTCAAGTGTGCTCGGGCGCACTGGAAACCTGGTCGCCTGCCAGGCGTTAACCAATTCCAAAGGCTGGCACTGCACGCCACGGGCCACGGGCCACGGGTCAGACCGGACTGCGTCGCAACTCAATGAGAAATCAATAGCAAAGAAAGATAACTAGAAAAATATGCCTGGATATTTAAAAAAAAAATCTATATAACATTTAAAACCTCAACACCACAAAAGTCAGCACCACTGTTAAGGTACACGTTAAGCAGCAACCTATAATAAAATTAATGATTGTGAAACACTGAAAGGAAAGGCTGAAAATTAGCGAGCAACCTTAACAACTTCAGAGAAAGAATAAACCCAAAAGCAAAAATTAGAAAGTAACGAGCAGACATAAACACAAAATAAACACCAGAAAGCCCATCAAGTCAAAAGTTATTAGTTGTTTAAAATACTTGACCAACCAATTTCTGGAACTATTTTTTGAGGAAATACGAAAGAGGCCCAGATTCCCAGAGGTGGGGGGGACGACAGCAGACGTCACCCCAGGAAGAGGCGGCATCACACAGCTACCCGAGGACCTCGTGGCCACGCAGGGGAAATGGGCAAGTTCTGCCCAGAACGTAACTGGCCAGAGGAAAGGAACAGTGGCTTGAGCACTGGCACGAGACTGTGCTCGCCGGAGACCCTACCTGTGAGGAAAACCTTCCCCCAAAGCAGCCGCCCGTCCAGACGGCCGCAGAGGCCGCGCGGATCCCAGCGGGCTCAGCCCCAGCCCGGGGAAGTGCGGCCCACAGCCTGGGACTCTCCAACGCCCTGTGAGATGCAAGACTGGGGGAGGGGGGCGCGGCGCAGGGAGGGAGAGGGGGAAGCAAAGAGAAGGGACAGGGACACTGCGTTATCTGCAGGGAACTGTCAAAAAACAGGGGCGCGCCCCCTAACACCGATGGCAAGGCTCAAGAGCCCAGCGGCGGCAGCACACGACCCTCCCAGACGCTCAGTGGGGCTGGGGTGGGGACAGAGGCCTCCTAAAGGTCACCAGGATTAAAGGGGGGTGGGTCCCCATCAGTGACGTGGCGCCCGAAGAGCGAGAGCAGAGCGCAGGAAGACCGAGCAGTGGGCTGGGGACCAGCCTCGGAGAGGCCGCCCAGACCCCTACGCCGGGCCTCCGGGTGCAAGGGGGAGCAGCCGCCGTGGGGACCCCCACGCACTCCCTCCCCGCAGACGCGGCACCGCGCCCACAGCACGCCCCGAGCGCCAGCGGCCGGCGCACCAGGAGACATGGACCAAAGCAGTGAGTGGGCACCGTGGAGGCCGCCCCCAGGGCCCGCTGCAGACGAGCCGGCCGCAGGCCCAGGCTGACAGGTCTGAGCAGGACTGGGCGGGAAAGGGCGCCGCGGGGTCTGGGCCTCAGGCCGGCTCGCTCAGCTTCGCACCACACCTCCCCCGGCCCTTCCTCCGCTGAGAGCACCTCCCACTGGCCAGAGGGGCGCCCACCGGCCGGGAAGAGGGGCCCCGCGGCCACGCCCGATGCCGCTAAGCCCCCGGCCCCACTCTGCGGCGCCAGGCGCGGGCTGGGCGGGTCTGCCTGAGCGCGCCCACAGCTCGGAGGGCACGGCCTGTAACACCCACCGGGCCGGCGGCAGGAGCAGCAGGGGGAGCAGAAGGCACGAAAACTCTGATTCGGGGTTTACGTCCGGGACACGAAGCGTGATCAGCAGGCGGCCGCCCGGCCAAACGGGCTCATTGAGACAGCGCGGCCATGCGGGTCAGCGGCAGCGACGGGGCTCCCACCCTGGTGGCCAGCCCTGCCCCCCGCCCCCCAGGCCACGAGACGAGGCCGACGGCTCCTCTCCGGCGCAGGCGCGGGAGGCGGGCGTGAGCGCGGGCCTGGGACAGGCAGACCCGACCGAACACACTGGCGGCGGAGCAGGGAGGCCCAGCCGCAGGCTGCCCCTCAGCCCGAATGGCTCTCAGGCGTGAACAGCGCCGCAGCCCAGCCCGGGGCGCGACCCGCTGGGCGCCCCACGCACCTGCATCATCATGCGTCTCCTCACCGTGTCAAAGGGGTACGAGAGGACGCCGGAGCACGTCGTCACCACTTGAGCAATGAAAAAGGACACGAGAAAGGGGGTTTCCTTCGGTCTGGGCAGTAAGCCCTAGAAAAGAAGGATGCATAAAGTAAGCATCTAAATTTCCAAAACATCTTAAACCCTAAATCTAATATATGAAGTATTTAAAAGGATTCAGTTATACTTAAAATGCATTAAAAGCAGTTGGATTTAACGTGGAAAGAACAAAGTAACGACAGGAGACCACTGAGAGAGGAGCGTGGCTATGTGGCTGTACGGTAAGCGCAAAACTGAAAGAAAAAAACTGTATTTGCTCTTACAAGAGATTTGCCATTAATGGCACAGAAAATGGGGTGGGGGGCAGGGCCAGGGTTCTTCTTGGGTCCTCCTCAGAGTTGGAAAAATGAAAGAATTCCTGCTATTTTCTTTAAAACGGGACTCTTAAAAGCTGCCCTAGAACACGGTGAAGACAGCGAACTTAACAAGGCTGCGGGAACTGAGCAACTTCTCAAACACGGCGCATCCTCCCCCCCTCCCAGCGTCTCCTTCCCGCCTACAGACGCTCCGGGGCAGCCCTCGGCGCCCTCATGCTGACTCAAGGGCTGGGCCTTGCTGCTTTGTGCAACGGGACACTCAACGCTGTCGGCAGGGAAACAAGTGACCCCGAAGGGGACAGGGCGAGACACTCGGCGGTGCCGTTGGCGTGAGTGAGCCCGGCGAGCTCAGCTCCTCCTGCTCGAGCCCCAGCGGTGCCAATGCCCCGGCCAGGTCGCACGCCCGAGGCAGGTCGTACAGTCGTCACTCCAGCGGGTTATCGTGAAGCCAGGATGGAAAGAATTTCATTTCTCCTTTCATTTACTTTGATATGTAATTAAAAGTAAACGCATCTGCTGAACGTAATACTAATTAGACTGGAAACAAACCATTTCCCTTAGCACTTTGTGTGCTGGTGCCCTTTAAATTTACCAGCCCTTGGTGCCGGCCATTTTCTGTGCCACCGCAGGAATGGTATAGCTTCAATAAAACACACAACTCCTGAACCACTGGATATTAAAAAAACTGTAATGTCTCTCATAAAACACCTTACACTTTCACCAGAACAACGTGTAAAGCTTCTAGACTGAGTAAAGGGGCCTCCCCAGTGGTGCAGCGGCTGGGTGCTGCGCTGTGGAGCTGTCGGCAGTGGCGACGCGAGTTCGACGCCCGGCCAGGGAGGATCCCACATGGTGCGGCAGACCTCTCCTGCCTCGCCCGCTGCTCCCCTCAGCAGTGTATTTCTGATCTGCCTGTTCTGCTACCCGCTCTGTCTCTGGTGAACCCTCTCGCTGCCCCATGCCTCTGGCCTGTACCCCAGCTTGAATGTATAAATAAAAAATAAATCTTTAAAAAAAAAAAGCTTCTAGACTGAGTACGATCACAGAAATAGTTCCTAATAGTTCCACATAAATCCACCGTGGTGTGAAAAACTGGAGACCAGATGAACACGTACTAATACGTGAGCGGCCGCCTGATACTGGTGACAAAAAACATACTAATACGTGAGCGGACCACAGAGTGTTAAATATACCAGTGGAAGCCTCAAATTACCTTGACTGTGTCGTAGGCTCCGAAGTAGGAGGCCCGGTACACAATGATGCCCTGGACGGAGACCCCGAAGCCTTGGTACAGACCGGTGATGCCATCCGACTTGGCTATTTTCATGATGCAGTCGCCCAAGCCCTTGAACTGTCGCTCTTCTGGACCTGAAATAAAAAAGTCACCGAAGGCTTATTAGCGGCCTTTTCTACCAGATCAGCACTTTATCAAACATTTCACAGTTTCTATTGTTTTCTATCTTCCTGGCAAAAGGGGGCAGAAATCAAAGTGTGCCCATTTGTTATAAGATAGTTAAGATTCAAGAAGCATTCTAAATGACTTTTACCAAAAGTATTAGTCTCTTACAGAAGCAATCTACTAATTCAAGTAATCTGGCCTAAAACATTTCAATAACATCACCAGGTGCTGCCAGCTGGGGCTCAGAAAATACTGAGGATGAAAAACGCAGACGGCCGCACCTGAAGAGTGAAAAGACAAAGCCTCCATCGAGCTTGCGGCTGCCGCCTCGGGGTGTGCCCAGGGCTGGGCCCGGCCCGCCCCACAGGCGGAGTCACGAGCTTGGCTCCCTTGTCATTCAAAGCTGTTCATGCTATTCTGAAATCCGTTGAGTGGACACCATCACTATGTGCATAAACACGGTGTCTGAGAGGCCATGTGGGGCCCAGTGCCCCACAGCGACACGCTGCATGAGACACCCCGCCCCGCATGGCTGCTGCCGACCCCGATGCAGAGCCCTTCACGGTACCTGAAAACGCTGCACGCGGAATGTCTTTCTAAGTAAGCCAAATTCTCCCAATTTTAAGTTAAAACCAAACTACAGAACTGAACTTAAAAAGATGCAAGGGCTCACTTTCCTGTCCCCCACGAGGACAGCCGGACGGGTAGCTCAAGGCAGCACCAGGCGCGGGCACCTGCCCCCCGCCGCGCTCGGAGCCTGCAGAGCCCTCCGAGGCTGCGGGGGCGCAGGGGCACCGTCTCATGGCGCCGAGGGAGAGCCACCCGCTGAAGGGGCCTCTGCTCCCCCAGGCAGCTCCATGCAGTGACGATGAAGGGCAGAGCGGGAGGAGGAAGAGGGGTGACTCAGCAAGAGGAGCAGAGGGACATACTGTTGAGAATGGACCCATTTGAACCCCCGAACCTCAAAGACAGCCATCAGGGGAGACAGGGGCCTAGGAACGCAGGAAGACGGGGCAGAGGGGACTTGGGGAGCGCGCCAGGCCGAACCCCGAGCGCAGCCGCCCACGGGGTGTCCCGGAGGGGCCGGCGCCCAAGGGGGTGTCCCTGCGCATCCGGCCTCGGCGCGGACAGGGAGCAGCCGTCCTGGGCGTGCACCTCGGCAGGCACAGGGGCCGTGTCCAAACACAGAGCACGCCTTACCTTTCCCGATGTCGGCGCCCAGCCGGGTGCGGGCGAAGTCCAGTGGGTACACCACACATAGGGACGTCGCTCCAGCGGCGCCCCCGGAAGCCAGGTTCGCCAGAAACCACCTCCAGAACTGCAGCGTGGGGATGGAGAAGGGGTTACTGCGTCAGTCGGGCGGCTTCGAGTCTTACTTCCGCAGAGGCACGAGAGCCCACCTGCTCGCCTGACGGGGCATCCGCGGCAAACCAGCCACGCCGACCAAAGCCCTCTCCTCCCCGAGGCCCCCGGCCTGCAGTCCAGACGCGCCGCAGGGTACTCGGACGCTGACGGCCCTGCCAGAAGCAGTCCCCCGAAGCCATGTGAGCTTGCTCTCCGGACCCCACGCCTGCCCCAGTCACGGCCGGGACCGAGACGCCGGCTTCGCCGCCTCTCGGGGTGTGAGGGGTGGGGGCGCGTCAGTGCTGTGGCTTCCTTTTGTGATGTAGCAGCGCCAGGCCACCAGAGCCTGGCCGCCGCGTCTGAGGCCTCGGCCCCCCGCCGCCCGCCAGCCCCAGGCCCCCGTGTGGCCCCACACAGCACGGGGTCCTGGCTGCACTCAGACCGTGGCAAGGCCCACGGCCCAGCAACCCCGTGGACTTCCCGCCAGCTCCCTGGCCCTGGGGCTGGGGCCTCTTCCCGAGCCCAGGACTCGGGGCTCCCCGGCGGCGGCGTGAGGCAGAGCAAGCCGTGTCAGGAAGCCCCAGGCGTGCGGCACCGGCCCCAGGCTCAGCTCCCGGATAGCGACAGCCCCAAGTTCTGTCGGCCCCAGGCCCAGTGCTCTGTGAGACCAGCGCTGCCCCGCTGAAACCTGGCGGGAGGAGGCGGGCTGAGCGCTCCTTGGGGGCTTGACCCCGGAAACCCGACTCCGTCCGTGGTGTGGTCGGTGGGGCGGGTGCCGCAACATCTCAGGCGCATCCGGCGGCGAGCAGCAGGCCTCCTGAGCGCGCCGTGTGCGGCACAGCCCGTGCGCGGCCCCTCCCTGCACAGAGCTCAGTCTACAGCCTTTTGCTGCAGGAGACCACAAGCTCAATAGCTCCCCGCTCCCAGCCCCAGAGAATCACAGGGAACAGGAGGAAGACCCTGGCTCCCCGGCAGGATTCTGGGGCGAGAAGGCGAGCCAAGGCGGTGGCGGCACTGTCTGAGGCCCACTGCAAAGAGCACGGCAGGCCCCTCGGAAGCCAGGCCTCAGAATGAAACGACGAGGTGGGCACAAGTATACCCCATCTTTATGCAGAGAAATAGCAGAGCACCGGGATCCAAATCCACATCTCTGGCTCTAAGTGTACAGAACGTTCTTAGTTATATCTCCCACTGCCTAGAGACAGCACCAAGTATTCAAAACACTCGTGAACAAAGGTAAATCGTGAAAAGGGGAAAAAGGATAGAAAAGGAAATGAGAGAACAGAGAAGAAATATTCCACAAACAGCTGCTTTTAAAGAACCCCTGGGTCTGGACCAGAGAAGACCCAGGAGGCAGGCGCCGGGAGGGGAGGGGGCCTGGCAGGGCTGACGGGGGGGCCGCAGCCGCGCCCAGAGACCCTCGCAGCTCTGTGAGCAGGGCACGCGGAGCGGAGGTTCTGCGGCCATGGGGATGTTACCTTGAAAAGACACGTCGCCTCTGCCATTACAATAAAAAAAAGAATCCTCTAACTTAAATTTATTATTTTCCTTTTTTGAATAATTTGCTTTTCTCATATACGCCTATTTCAGATAAACAGACTCTTAGTCACAGGGAGAAAAGCCAATTCACCTCTTTAGGGAGCAAATCATCTCGGTGGTATGACTGTGTATGTGCTGACTGCTTAATAAAAGCAGATAAAATGCCAAATATCCCTAGTGTCTTAGACTAGTGATCATAAAACAGAATGTAGATCAAAATTCACATTAATGCAAAGAAATCTTGCCTTCAGATAAAAGATCTTAGTTATTAAAACTATGCTGAGGCTTAAAGAAACTTGAGAAAATTTAAACTGTTTTACATACATAATTTCTCTAACTCAATACAAACTGTGTCAACAGCCGTTATTTTGATCATTTATTTTTTACTGTTTAAATTATTTAATTTTCCCCACTACGTGAGCACCTCCTCCTTAAACATCACAGGCAAGATAAATGCAATCATTTTTAGAGAACCTTAGAATTACTTAAAATAAACTTACCTGCTTTTCTTTATTAACTCCAGACATGAAAAGTTGTTTGTATTTGTCCTTAAAAGCAAAGTTTAGAGCTTGTGTTGGAAAATACCGGATAACATTTGCCAAATTGCCACGCCAAAAGCTGAAGAAACCTACAAAATAAAAAATAATGACATAAATTTATATTGTTATTGGTAACAAGCTTAGCTATTTGGACTTCCTAAAACTTTTAATCTTTTCTCATGAGGAGAAATGAAGTTCACGTGCCTTCTCGGGGCGGGGGGGGGGGGGAAAGTGTCACGTCCATGCACCACATTCCAAGACTGTTGCTTTTCAGTAAAAAGCCTTGAATAGCTAAGGACCTATGGAAAACACTGTCAGCTCCACCGAGGGCTCTTTACTTGCAGAACAACAGAACTTGGCAGAGAGCGAGCGACCCCTCCTCACCTCCAGACCGACAGACAATTGCTATGGTGATAAGGCTGTTAGAAGAAGCTGGTTTTGTATTTGTACTTAGAGAACGAGAAAGGGATGAGTCTAAAAGCATCTGCATCTTTTTTTAAAAAGATTTATTTCTTCTTATTTTTGCATACAAGCTGCGGTGCAGGCCAGGGGTGTGGGGTGGTGAGAGGGTTCACCAGAGACAGAGTAGGGAGCAGAACAGGCAGATCAACTTAAATACACCACTGAGGGGAGCAACGGGCGAGGGGAGAGGTCTGCTGTGCCCTGTGGGCATCTCCCTGGCCGGGGATCGAACTCGTGCTTCAGCTGCCGACAGCTCCACAGCGCAGCGCTTAACCCCTTGCGCCACCGGGGAGGCCCGTCATCAGCATCTTTATATTCTGGAACCCAGCCAGAAAAGGGATCCATTTGTAATACAATTTCCAGAGGCCTGAAGGAGTTGAGTAATCACCTCACTGCTAACCCCCAAGGACTGGCCCTCCCAGCCGCCGGAGGTGTCCTTGGCCTCTGGTCAGAGATGCCCCCCGCCCGAGAACACGCAGGCAGGCAGGCTCTTCAGGAGCCATTCGCCCCCACTAGACCGACACCGCCCAGCGCCTGACCGGCTGCCCTGCAGGACACCTCCAGGGCCAGTTTGGGGAAGGCCAGAATCGGTCTCGTTAAGGACAGAGACTGAAAAGAAAACGACCCTGCTGGCCGGGCGGGGCTCAGACGCCGTGGGAGTTAAACAAAGCACGTCCACGGGCACAGAGTGTAGGAGAGGTCGGGGCTTGACCCCAGATCTGAGTCCAGACCTCGAGCTATTAAATGTCTCTGTAAGAAACCACTCCTGATAAAAACACAAGCATCTTTTCATAGGACCGAAACAAAGAAAAAGATCGACGCAAATGTAGGGAGTATTTTTGGTATCTTTCTCGGCTAATAGCAGATTTAAACGTTTACTTACTCTCTAGAAAAAGTAATTGCTTCAAAATTTAAGGGTGAGAAAAACCTGAACTTAATTCTGACAAAATAAGAATTAAAATAGAACCAACGGGAAGGTGGCCAGAGCTACTGGGTCCCTCACCCGTCAACTTCTAACCAAGACTGGGAGTGCAAGGTAAGTGTGGGCGTGCGTCACACAGCCAGAGGCTCTGGCACTGCGATTTGGCACTTGGCACACCTACAGAAAGAATACAGCCGCGAGACGGTCAAGAGGGTGCGCAGCCGAGTAAACGGCACGCCTCTGCTAATACCCCCCAACATACGCATGTGTAAAACACACCAAAACGGAAAATGAGGCTGAGATAAAGACTCCTCATTCAAAACCTTTTATCTGGGCCTCGGTGGGGACCCGCTGGGGAGCGCACAGGGGCGATATTAGCACACCGTGGCGCTCACGCTGGAGGGAGGGCCGGGACACAGGCAGCGAACAAACACGTGTCAGGGGCCCCGCCGGGAGGAAATACAGAGACAGGTGACGAGGGCCCTCAGATCAGGGGGTCGGGGAGCAGGCGGGAGGCAGCGCTCACCGCCACGTGCTCCAGCGGGAAGCATGCTCAGGTATCCCGCTGAGCGTGGTCGCGCCGCACCGTCGGCTGCCACTGCGCGGCCCCCTCCCAGCGAGTCGTTGCAGGAGCAGCGCCGTCAATCTGTACTTCAAAGTCTCCCCCAATCTCACACGTCCGGCAGGCCGCCTCCACCAGTCCACTCAACTAAGCTTTTGCAAACTGTTACCGGACGTCGCCGAAGGCCGGGCCGCCGCCGCTGCGGGCGCCACAGCCCGGGCCCCGCCGGCGTCGCTCACGTCGCCGAGACTGGACATTCGCTCCCCTGCGACCCAGACGAGCACGCACCGACGCGTGTTCCTCCACACCCCAAGCCTCGCCTTCGGGATGTAAAACAGCTTTAGAAAAGTGAACTTGGAAAACGGGGGCCGGAAGACCGCTGAGGACTCGGGCAGGCCCGCGGCGAGCTCCGATGGCCGCTGCAACGGGCCGCGCAGCCGGGTGCCCCAGGGCTCTGCGGCGCAAACTCTGCGAGGGCTTCGCTGAAACAGGGGCACGCGAGCGCGCTTTCCTCAAGGAAAAGGCACAGATCACGGAGCGCGACTGCGGCTTGAGCAGCCGTCTGCGCTGACGGCTCACGCTGCCCGCCTTTCTACCACGAGCCCGCTCTGCAGGCGGCTGGGAGGCGGCGACGCCGAGGAGCGGGACTTTCCTCGCGGGCCGCCCGCCCGCCGCCCGCCGCCCGCCGCCCGCCGCCCGCCCCGCAGCCGCCCGCCCTCGCCCGCCGCCCGCCGCCCGCCCGCGCCCGCCGCCCGCCCCGCAGCCGCCCGCCCGCCCCGCCGCCGCACCCTGCTCGCGCGGGATGCGCAGGAAGCAGTCCAGCGTGCCCTTGTAGCGGCGCTCGGCGCTGATCTGCCGCGACGAGCCCTGCACCTGCAGCAGCAGCTTCACGCGCTCGACGGGCGCCACCGCCGTCTTGGACACGGCCGCCGCCACGCCGCCCGCCAGCAGGTCCTTCGCGAACGACGCGGCGTCGAACAGCCGCGGGTCCGCCCGCTCCGCCTTCGTCTTGCGGGCGTCGCGCTGCATGGTGGTGGCGGCGCACAACCGCCTCGGCGTCGGCGGGCGCGGCGCGGGGCACGCCGGGAGCGCCGCGCCGCAGTGCGCATGCGCCCCAACCGCCCGCGCCCGCCGCGTGGCCACGCTGGCGGCGCGTGCCCTGCCGCGCTTCCGGGGCGGGGCGGGGGCGCGCGGCGGCGGGCGCGGGCCGGCTTTGCGGGGG
>PVIJ01024325.1:0-12516 GCA_004024925.1 Scalopus aquaticus
GTGAGGGCGCAGGGGCACGGGGGAGGGCGCGTGGGCCGGGGAGTGTGCGGGGGAGGGCACGAGTGCTGGGAAGGGCACACAGGCCGGGGAGGGCGCACAGGCACAGGTTACGGTGCACGGGCTGGGGAGGGCGCGCCCGACCCGGCCAATGGTCACCACCGTGTCTGCCGCGGCCGCTCCGGCTGCGCCCCACACGAGCTGCATGTGCCAAGCAGTGGGACCCCCACATGGGGAAGGGGTGATGCTGCCATACAGCTGCAGACCCCAGAACACCTGATGGTCGGTCAGCACCACAGGAGACTCACTGGGAGGCCACAGACCCCAGCTCACGGGGCGCCCACTCAGCAGGGCCGGGTGTGGACACACTGGGGAGCAGGGTGTAGCCCCGTGGGCAGCAGACAGGAGCAACCCGGGCCCACAGCCGGGTCCGCAGCAGCCAGGGGAGACTCACGGGGCCTCGAGCACGGACCCCACGGCCAAGAGCAGCCTTCTTGGCACGGCTCAACTTTCCGTTTGTTACCACGAGGCTTTTGAGAGCACAACCTCACCCCGGCAGCAAGCAGCAGAGATGCCCGCAAGCAGGCCGGGTAGGTGCGATCTCGCGGGGCTGCAATCAGGCCCACAGCCGGGTCCCCAGCAGCCAGGGGAGACTCACGGGGCCTCAAGCACGGCCCCTGCGACCAAGACACGGCCCAGCTCATCTCTACATCTGTTGCCATGAAGCTCTTGAGAGCACAACCTCACCCCGGCGGCGGTGGAGGGTCCACACTGGAGAGAAACCCTGCAAATGTGTTGACTCTTCATCAAAGAGTTCATACCGGAGAGAAACCCTACGAATGCAAGGAGTGCGGGAAAGCTTTTCGACAGAGCACACACCTTGCCCATCATCGGAGAATTCATACCGGGGAGAAGCCTTGCAAATGTAAGGACTGCAGCAAGACCTTTGGCCGAAAGCACGCCTCGCCCAGCATCGGAAGATCCATATTGGACAGACCTTACGAATGCGAGGAGTGCGGGAAAGCCTTCAGCCAAATCGCACACCTCGTTCAACACCAGCGAGTTCTTGCAGGTGACAAGCCTTATGAGTGTGTTGAGTGTGGGAAGGCCTTCGGTGACGGTTCATACCTGGTTCACCACCAGAGACTCCACACTGGGAACAGGCCCTATCAGTGTCCGGAATGCGGGAAGGCATTTAGACAGAGGGCGTCGCTGATCTGTCACCAAAGGTGTCACACAGGCGAGAAACCTTACAAATGTAACTCATGTGGGAAGGCCTTCGGCCATCGTAAATCCCTTACGCTCCATCAGAGAGTTCATACCGGGGAAAAACCTTACGAGTGTAAGGAGTGTAGCAAAGCCTTCAGCCAGATTGCCCATCTGACGCTACGTAAGAGAATTCATACTGGATGGAGAAAGGCCCTACGAGTGTAGACAGTGGAAAAGCCTTCAGGCGGTGTCCACCTTTCTCATCATCAGCGAGTTCACACTGGGAGTCATCCTTACTCCCTCCTTCCTCCTCCTCACCACACCACCGAGCCCTGTAGATGGAGGGCTCTCAGGCAGCCCCTGGAATCCAGTCACTTTCCGTCACCATCTCATGTGGAGGTCACGGTGAGGTGATTTCACCTCTTACTCTTCGTATGTTTTCAACACTAGCCAGCTTAACGTTTTAAAAATGAAAGTGATATTCACGTTATTTTCCCATTTAAAACTCTTGTTTCGAAGGGCGCGTTCGAGAATTCATATTAAGGGCTTAGCACACAATCCTCGGCATGTCATTTGTGCCCATAGGGTAAAGGTACAGCTGCAAATAAAGTGAGCCAGTAAGTCAAGACTAAGAGACCTCCAGTTGTACAGCTGACAGGCCTTTTTGCTTTCCCATGAGGCAGGAAAGAACGTACTTTTAGAAAGATTTCGTGATGTACAAAGGTAACCTGGTGAGTTAACACTCTGTAGAAGGTAGGACATGGCCTCATTGATGAGCAGCTTCATTCAGTTAACATTGAGCGAGCATTTACTCACGTGCCAGGGTTCGTTCTAGACGCTGGGGCGAGCGGGAAGGAACAGAAGCTCTCGCCCCCACACAAAACTTGAGAGGAATACTGTGCGGCCTGTGCTGCGCCAAGAAATGATCTCGAAGGGGAGCCCGCACTAGGCCCACCAGCAGGCCCTGGGCTGAGAGGCGCCCCCTTGGCCTGCCCCGCGGCGCCCTTCCCCCGCTTCCTCTGGAGCCCATCTCCACTCTCCGAGCATAGTCTCAGCCCCCTCAACAGTCTGTGGCTGAAAAAACTGGCCCCTCCCTGTTTTTGTCCCTAGTGAGTCCTCACCTGGCAGGTTGCTTTTAAGTGTAAATGTCATTCACTCCTCATGGAAAATTTGGGTTGAGACCCTTTCAACGGGTTAAAAAACCTGGGACGGCATCAACTCTGTAAGCACAACGCCTCGGACAAGGCTTGTGGAGACGTATTTTAGGTCAGCGGCAGGCGCTCAGGGCCCTCCCTGAGGTGTCGCCCGTGTCCTGCTGTCCCTCTGGTGGCCAGATGACCCGCCTGCGCCTGACAGCAGCCGCAGGGCACGTGGACGGGTGAGACCAGCTGCAACAAAAGAGGCGCGACAACCAGGACCCACGGGGTTTTGTGTGGGCACAGCTGAGCGCGGTGCGATCGACGTCACGTCCCCGCTCGGGAGTGAATTCTCATCATGGTCGGACTCAGAAAAGCGGCCCTTGGCCAGAACCCCACACCCGGCCTTGCGTGGCCTGTGGCCTGCGTTTGAAAAGAAATTCCAAGTGGTTGAACGGGGAAAGGACGTTTTAGGGCGTGAACTGACATTTCAGTGTTGGCAGAAAAGCTGCTCTGGCTCCCGGCCACCTCCTTCGCTACGTGTGAGCACAGACCTCAAGTGTTTCCGCTCTTGCCCTCGGAGGCAAAAATTCGCAATCCATGCTCTCGTGCAGAAGACACAGCAGGTGCTGATTTCTTTCCCGGAGGGTAACAGCTCGCGTCAAACACAGAAGCCGTAAAGTGAATCAGGAGCAGAGGGGAAAGGGAGTCACTAACTATTGCAAGTTAAAAACGTCAATAAAAGAGGGTTTTCCCCAGGTCATGGGCGCGCAGATCTTAAGAGGCTCATCAGTCGTCATCCCAGCAGTTCCTGCTGGAGACTCCAGGGCGTGAACTGCTGGGCCGAGGGAACCCTCAGGGTCGGCCGGAAGACCAGTCACGGGGGAAGACCAGGCTGGGTGCAGGTCGGGAAGTCCTAGGCTGGCATCTCCCCCTCAGGAGCCTCCAGCCGCCCCCCATGGGCTGGCTGCCACGTGGTTTTATCTGAAACAGTGCAAGGCCATTTCAGCACAGACCACGGAGACTTATTCCTTCGCATGTGAGTTTCGGTCTATGCCAGGGTGCGGGGCTTGTCTCCTGGGAGGGAACGATGCCCGGACCGGCAGTCATCGTGTTCCCAGCGCAAGCCAGAAAAGCACCAGCAGCGCAAGTCACACCTGGGAGGAAGGCGGCCCCCTGGGTCTGCATTTTGTGTCAGTCTGAGGGGCGAGCGTGAGAAAGGTCCTCACTAGCTGGGCATGAAGTCCTAGGCTACATGGGGGGGAGCTCAGCGGGTGTAGACAGACCACCACGGGCAGCTCGAGCACGCCTCAGGACGAAGCGCCTTCGCGCCTGCAGACTCGCCCGAGGTGCCCAGCAGGAGGGCAGGGAGGGGCTTCAGAGTCAGGAATAAACACGTCACGCTTCTGAAGCCTCGTTCATCTGAAAGGTGCAAACCAAGTTCTGCCCCGCTGGCTCGTGTCCAAGAGTTGGGGGCACCCAGTGCGGGGGGGCTGGGGGAGGACGGCCACCAGTCAGTGAGCGCATGGTCTCCCACCTCCCCCGGTGGCAGGATGGCGGCCGGCCCACATTGTGTGCACCTGGCAGAACATTTTGGAGCTGGAAGTGTTATGCTGTTGGGAGGAACAGATAGAAATGACGCCAGCTGCGGCCTTGTTTTAGTCCCAACGGGCAGCAGCAGGTTCTGGGCGCAGGCTGACCGAGCAGACAGCACTCAGGCCACCGCTTCCCTGGTGCCAGGCCGGGCGCTGAGGTGTGAGCGGCAGCCGTGTGTGCCTCGCGTGTCCTCGTGGGGCCGGGGTCAACCGTGCTGCATGTGTCTTCAGTGTGCACCTTCCCCCAGCTCTGGCTGGCTGCCCTTTCTGCGCTGTGCAGTGACCAGCCCGTGTCTCAGGCGTCCCCAAGGCCGCCGCATTTTCTGTTCTTGTGCTGTGATGGGGCCGGGATGCCCGGCACCTGCTTCACGCGGCCACATTGGCTTCTCTGGCACCACGTCTGTCCCATCACTGGGCACAGGCGCGGCGCTGTTCCGCCTGCAGGTTGTGGCTCCAGGGCTGGAGTGGTTGGAACCGGGCCCTCTGGCCGCATCCTGACAGCCCTGCTGACTACCAGTCACGCAACCCCAAGGCCGCTCTGCTGCCCCTGACCCATCTTGTTCAGCTCCTCATGTCCGTGTCTGATCGCTGGTGGGGGTGGCGGCAGGAACCAGAGCGCAGCTGACCGTTGGGGCCGCTCCTGGAATGTGAGGGCAAGAGCAGACTCCACCGCCCCACTGAGCGGGACGGGACTGGACCAGCAGCCCCTGCAAGCACCAGTGAGCAAGCCCGTCAGCACTGACCGGCTCCCGTGATACCGAGACTGGCGGATGCAAAGTGATGGCCCCGGGAATTCCGACCTTCCATGGGACGCCACGGGCAGGGCCTCTGGGCCGCCGCTGCAGATGCTGAGCCCGACCTCGCCTTCTCCCCAATCTTGGGAAATATGATGAAATGAGGCTCTCTCCAAGGCTTCGAGGACCATGGGGAAGCTGCGCTCCCGGGCCTGTCCCCGGCTGGGCAACACGAGTGTATGGACACGGGCTTGCAGCAAGGATGATGGGGGTCACTGAAGCAGGCCACGCCCTACCGGTGCCACCCACGCCCGGGCACACCACGAGTGAGTCTGGGGGACTGGGAGCCACGCCCTGGCTGGACGGCGGGTTAAAGTGCCAGGCGGGCTGTCCGACGGCTCCTTGCAGCATCCCCTGGGCAGCCTCCGGGACCACGAGGGCATCGGTAGATGGGAAAGCCCCAGGAGCCAGCCCCGACGCCGCTGGGCAGCCAAACAACGGCCCCACGGGGAGCACCGACGGCGGCAGGACACGCAGGGCCCAGAGCCACGTCTCACGGGGTCGCGGTCAGCAAACCCACTGTTCCAGGCCCCGCCCCACACCCGGGAGGACATGCCCACCGCACAAAGACCAGAGTCAGAGCCAGTTCTGGGGCCGGTCGGCCACGCCTGCACACTTCGCACCCATGACACCTCCCCAAAGCCCCCGGGCATTTTGATCACCCAGAGAGAAACCCTGTGCTGGGCTAGTTACCCCACCCTTGGAGGAGTGCCCTGACTGGGCTGCCAGAGGCCCCTGGCCTCCCCCTAGCTGCTGCTTGTGGACGGGAGCTCCTCCTCGGAGGTCTGGGGACCCCTCTTCTGTTGACAGAGGGAAGGGGGAACAGGTGGATGGATCAAGTGCCACTGGGACACAACTCTCTGCAAAGACCTGGATCTACACCTTGCACCTGGCTGAAGCAGTGAAGTAACAGCAGTCTGAAAGCAAAACCTGGCTCCATCCACGGGCTTGCTGTAGACCTCTGAAGCAGTACGTACAACCCAGGGGGCGACTTTAGACTCAGACATTTACGACATCAGAGTCAAAGCTAATAGGCAAGTGAGACACGGAAAAGAATTTGCCACCAATGTAAGAACTGTAACACCTGATCATTCTGAGCACATTACGTCATTGACCCCTGCAACGCACGGCAAGTGGGCAAAGCTAACGACCCATTCAAAGGTGAAATAAAAACCAGCGAGTGAGAACTACCCACTAGCACTGGTAATCAAGGGGTTGCAAAATGTGCTGATGAGTCTGCTTTTGCCTGGACATTGATTTTTAAATCATAGAGGGACACTGTCCAATTTCGGTGCTACCCAATGGGTGGAAAATAGGACGTTTTCTCTGCCACATAAACTTTTGTGCGTAGCCACTGCTTAAGTTAGTACACCCCTCAGAAACCAAAGTGTGCAAACGTACGTAAATGAATACGGGCACAAAACAATTTTTTAAACAGGAAACTTAGGGTAGTGGGTAAACGGGTAAATTAAAGGTATTCACTAATTTTGCAGCTTTTGGACAAAGAACTAGATGAAGCCACAGAAGATTGGGGTGCTGCGCTAAACGAAAACAAGGTTTTCAGAACTGTATTCCAGCGTAAAGCCAGTAATCGTAGTATCAACGATAAATCCTTGAAAACATTTCTGTTCGCCTCTACCCAGTTTTCCTTGCCTTCTCCGTCTCTTTTCCTTTGAGACCTGGCCATTCTCTGCCAGAGTCGCTTGTGTTGGTTATGACCAACCTAAGTGCCACCTGGAGCAAGAGGCTGCGGGGCTGTCACCTTAGCGGCTCCAGAAGGGGTGAGGGTGTCTCTTGGTTGCCCTATTTGGAGCCGCCCGTTCTTACGTGTTCTCAGGTAACTATCCAGGATACCCGTCAACCTTCCAAGACTTCATTTGTGGCTTATGTTGCCCATTCTACTTGCAATCAAGGAAACTGAACCAATGCAGAATTTGGCACGCCACGTTTGTGGCGTGAGGCTGAGCTTGCGGTGAGAACAGGAAGACCCTCCGTGCAGTCCTGCTCAGCTGCGAGGTGTGACCCGGGCAAACGCGCCGTTGAGCCGTGCTGAGGGAACAGCGCTCCAGGCCGGGCCTGGGTGGCGACCGAGTGAAGAAGGGATGCAGGCACCTTGCTGCTCCGCACATTTGAAACAGACCCTGGAACTGCGGCATTGAGGCAAGCATCTGCCTTTGAAGAACGTGCTGCCAAGGGCAGAATTCTGCCGCTGTGCGGGGCCCCGGGGCTGAGACATGCAGAGGCCAGGTGGGGAGGCCGCTTCCAGCCTGCAAAGGGTACGTACTGGGCACAGCTGGGCTTTCCCTGCCCTGGAACCACCAGCGAGAGCGGCGAGTCTGCGGCAGGTTGGGGGAGCATGAAGGCCCTGGGATGTTCCCCCACTCGGGGCGCCCTTACAAGAGCAGTCGCACCAGCGCCCTGCCGGCGGCGTGGAGATCGCTCACAGGCTGCGGGGCACACGCAGTTGGGGGCCAGCAGGTTCTAGGAAGCGCGGGCCGCGCACGAGGGGGCGGCGCCGAGGCCTCTGGTGCCCGCAGCCTCAGGCCACAGGCACCGCCCCGGCTTGGCTGGGGCTTCGCGGAAGGGAGCGGCTGGCAGCGGGACGCGGCGGGGGGGGCCGCCGCCTCTGTGGGCCAGGGCAGACTTGGGGCCCGGCCCCGCCCCCGCCGTCCTCCGCGTCGCTGCAAAGGCGCCACAGGGCTTCTGGGAGACGGGAGCGTGGTCTGGCCGGCTCGCGCCGCGGGGCTCTGCGCGGGCTTTATGGGAAGTGCAGTCTGGCGGCCGCGCGCAGGCGAACTGTAGCGGCAGGCGTGGCAACTGGGTCACTGTACCCGCGGAGCCGCGCGGTGAGTCGCGGGTGGACAGGAGGGGGTGGGCTGAAGAGGACGCGCGGGCTGCGGGGATGCGTGTGCCGGCCGAGGAGGGCGCCCAGGCACGGGAGAAGGTGCGCGGGCACGGGGGAGGGCGTGCAGGCCGGGGAGCATGCGCGGGCACGGGGGAGGGCGCGCCTGACCCGGCCGACTGGCCCCCGCCGTGTCTGCCGCGGCCGCTCCGGCTGCACCCCGCACGAGTTGTATGTGCCAAGCAGTGGAATCCCCAAAATGGGGAAAAGATGATGCTGCCACACAGCTGCGGACCACAGAACGCCTGATGGTCAGTTAGCCCCACAAGAGACTCAATGGGAAGCCACGGACCCCAGTTCACGGGGCGCCCACTCAGCAGGGCCGGGTGTGGACACACATTGGGGAGCAGGGTCTAGCCACGTGGGCAGCAGACAGGAGCAACACAGGCCCACAGCCGGGTCCACAGCAGCCAGGGCAGACACGGAGGCTCAAGCACGGACCCCACGGCCAAGAGCAGCCCCCTTCTTGGCACAGCTCAACTTTCCATCTGTTACCATGAGGCTTTTGAGATCACAACCTCACCCCAGCAGCAAACAGCGGAGACGCCCGCGAGCAGGCCGGGTAGGTGCGCTCTCGTGGGGCTGCCCGCCGCGCATGGCCGCTCGCACACCTCGACTACCGCAGCTGGAAATGCAGTGCCCAGGACCGGCCGCAGGGGGGGAGGGGCGGGGGGTTGGCGGCTCCGAGACTAGACCAGCCTAGTCAAGCCCAGCCTCTGAGCCAGTGCACCCAATAGTCTGGCAGCCCAAGACACCAATCACGGACCCCAAAATCACGGCGCCCAGAAGTGGGGGCAATTTGCGGGTCTCCACGGGCCCTTGGAGCAGCAGCCTGGCTCCCAGCCCCCAGGCGCGACCCCTTCACCGCCGGCCGCGGAGCGCGGGGGAACTTCTGGTCAAAGGGGGGCCCTCCCAGAGGGCGTCCCCATCGCGGGCTTCGGCTCTAGGCGCGCAGTACAGGCCCGCTCTGGCCCTACGGGCGCAATCCGATTCATGCGATAGCCCGGCCCTTGGCTTCCGCGCGGCCCCGCTCGCGGCTCCAGACTCGCCGCCCACGGCCCCCTCGGCCCGGCCACTCCTGGCTCCTGGCCCCGGGCCCGGTTCAAGATCCCAAGAGGCCCCGGCTGCAGCTTCCGCCCGCCCGCAGCTCCCGCTCGGGCTTGGGGGAAACACCCGCGGCGGCTCCTCCCACCTCCGGGCCCGGCAGGGTGGGGCGCGGCACCCCCGCCGCCCACTGGCCACGACCCGGGCGGTGCCGCCCTGGAGGCGGACTCGGAGGCGGCCCTTGCGGAGGCCCAGACCCGGCCCGACACCGCTGCCTTCTACGCGCGAAGCCCCGGCCGCCGGGGTGAGTGAGGGAAGGAGGGGTGCAGGGCTGGGGGTCCCGGAGGTTCTGGGCGGGCTGGCGGCGAGGAGGCTCGGCCCTAACCGCGGGCCGCCCACAGCCCCTGTCCTGCCCGGCCCGGCCCGGCCAGCGCGCCGACCGCCTCTCCTGTATACCTGCCAGCACAATCTCCCAGCGTCGGACGCCGCAAGCCCAGCCCGCCTCACCGAGCCGACTCCCGCGCGCCTGCCGGCCTCCTGGAACCGCGCGCCGGGCGCCGCGGCCAAATCCGAGCCCTTCACGGGCGGCGCCTTCGGCATTGGTTCACCAGTCTCTGGATCTCCCCTTATTCCTCATGTTGCCTCATCTCAGAAGCTTCTTTACTCTCGGGGGTCTCCGCCTGCGCTGTGAAGCCGCCTGGTCGCCCCCGCTTGCGCTGTCTCAGCGAGGGCCTGGGGGGGCGCGGGGTGCTGGTGCCGGATCGCAGCGCGGAGGGCGCGGGCGCCGGACAGGAGGCGCGTCCTTCCCGCAGCCCCGGGCCTGCGCGGCCCTGGAAGGTGTCGCTTGCTGATTCCGGATGAGTCAGGGGCTGCCCGGCAGGAATCCTCGTCCGGGGGGCGCAGCGTCCACCCCTCAGCCAGGACCCCCGCGGGCGCGCTGGCAGCTGAGGGGCCGGGGCCCGAGAGCAGGGAAAAGCCCGCCAGCGGTGCCCGCTGAGAGCGCGTCCCTCGCGGGGGGCTGCGGGCGCACCCCACTCGCCTCCACGCACGACCCTCATCACGTTGCCCCTTTCCGGGCAGTGGGGGCGCAGTGGGGGCTGCGGGCGGCTTCCCTGGGGCGCCCGGCAGCGCCGCCCACCGCGGAGGCCTCAGGGGACCCGGGCAAGGGGCGAGGAAAAGGCGGCCCCGTGCGCCCCGCCCGCCTGCACCCCGCTCCGGGTCTCAGGCCCGACTCAGGCGGAGCGCCGGACGTGAGGGGCTGGCTCGGCCTTTAGCACCTCAGGGCGGAGGCGCGGCGGGCCGGGCGCCCCTGGTGGGCATCTGCTGGCCGCGGTGGGGGCCGGCTGCCCGCCGCGCAGGGCCAAGCTTGCTGGTGTGTGTGCGGGTGGCGAGGGCCCCCCGTGGCCCCCAGGGCCCGGGCTTGGCGGAGGAGCTGCGGGGGCGCCGGGCGGGTCCCCCTGCTCGGCCCAGGTGAGCCGAGCCCCACAAACCCGCCCAGGAAGGCCTCGGCCGGCGCCCCAGGCGTGTCCAGCGCACGAAGTGGGGGTGGCTGGGGCAGAGGCGCATGTCTCCACCGGGACCCCAGAACCGGCGGGCGCAGCCCCAGCGGTGCCCCTCGGGGGTCAGGGCCCCGCAGCCGAGGGCGGGCGCTGGGAAGGGCCCGACTCCGCCCGGTGTGGGCCTCACGCGCAGCCGCCGCCCCGCCTCCTCGCTGCTCTGCAGAAACGCGGCGCTGACGGGGCCTCTGGGCAGGAGTCCGGGGGACCCCGACCTCGCCGGCCGGCGGGGGGCGCGCCCCCGCCCGCGGCTCTCGATCTCGTCTTCTGTCCTGGAGCGGCTGTGCCTTCGTGCGGGGCCTCCGGCGTCTCCCCGCTGCGCCCCGGCCCGCCCGCGCCCCCACACCTGCGCCGGGGTCCCGCCAGGACAGAGCCCGAGCCCGGACGGACGGACGGGCGGGCCCGCGGGTGAGGGGCCTGGGGCCGGCTCGGGGGCGCCGACGGGCACCCCGCTGGGCCGGGGAGGGCCTGTGCGCGCTCCCGCTCCTCAGAGGCTGCCGGTCACGCGCTCACGTCGGCGCCCCTGTGAGGACGGGGGCGCGCCCGACCATCAGACACGGCCACGAGCGTGAAGGTGGGGCCCGTGAGCCCCCGGTCCGGGCCGGCTGCGGGGGCCTGGGTGACCGTGCCCCCCTTCAGAGCGCCCTGACTCCCCGGCCGGAGGGCACGCGCCCCCCACGACACACTCCCGCTGGCTGCTTCCATCTTTTATTTTCTGCTGGATTCTGAGTAAAAACGAGACGCCGCGGAGCTGCCAGTGCCCCGCGCGGACCCGAGTCGCCCTCCCGGCGCCGCCCAGGAAGGGGGCCCTGAGGGTGCCAAGCCCCGACCTCGGCCGGCCTCCCGGGGCCCCCACAGGAGCCCCCGCCCCTGCCAGGCAGCCCGACAGCCAGGAGCTGCGGCTCTGGCGCTGCCTCCTGGGACCCGCCCCGTCTGGCCTCGCGGGGCCACCCCCGGACAGACGCGCCCCTCGGGGGGTCTGGCCCCAGCCCGCCTCCCCTTGGCCCCCGTCTTCTCTCCCCTCCACAGATAAGCCGGGGACTGCGGGAGCCGCGCCCCCGGCAGCAGCGGCAGGACCCAGGGCCCGTGACCTCCGCAGCCCTGCAGTGTCGGAGGCCGGCTCCGACCCAGGTTGGGTACCCGGGGGTGGCGGCGGCGGTTTCAGTGGGGAGAAGGGGGTGGGGAGCGAGAGACAGCACACACCGGAGAGTCTGGTCAGGCCGTTCCACTTTATTCTTGGAGAACAGGGTTTTTAAAGCATGAGAAGAACTAACTACAGGCAATGACAGGGTGATTACAGATATTCAAATACATAAGCAATTACATAGTTTGAGGGGAATCAAGGAACTTCAGAAGAATGTCTCTTATCTGAGGTAAATTTCGGCAAGGTAAAGGACACAATCTTCAACCTTTGCCCTAGGCCTAGGGTGGAAGCTGCTGTCTCCATACCTATTGTCTGAAACCAAGACCAATGATAAAAGAAACATCTTTATGCTAATCTCACGAGGAACTAACATAAGCTGATTTTATCAGGCCAGGAAGGGAAATAGGGGAAGGGGTTAGTTGTTCTTTGTTCAAACATTAGCCCTTGAGGGGCAAGGAAACTTCATTGTTTCAAGGATATCTCGCTGCCAGGAGCTAATGAGTAAGGCCAATGACTGCAGGCATGGTGGAGAAACTTAGTTACTGTTCCCCTGAAATTATACTTAAATTTATTTGCAAGAAGAAATATCGCATCCTGACTTTGGGAACACTTCTTTGAAGGCTCCGCCCATAGAGTGACCTTGTCAGACAGTATGGGGGTCTAGGTTGCGACATTTTCCCCCTTCTTTGTTTTGTAATTGAAGGTGCCCCATTTGTACACGTAAAGTAGAAATGGAAGCAAAGAGTGAACGAATAATCAATGGGAGAATAAATAAAAAGCCAATTGAGCAAATAAACATAATACCTGCATCAATAACCCAAGAAATCCAATTATTGGAGCGAGCTGTGTCTTTAATTCCTTGAAATATGTCATCAGCTATTTGTTCTAAAGGGGGAGCAGATAATTTAGATATACTTATTTGCCGAATCTCATTTTGTAGATTATTTAAGTCGGGAGCTAAATTTGTATTATTCCAGACACCAAGTAAATGGTGTTTTACTTTACCCCAAGCGTCTGAAGTATTATGAGGAAAGGGGGTAATACAAATCCATTTATATTTAACATGACATCTGGTAGTCATTTGGGTTTTAATATTTTGGATTTGATTACCTATATATATGATGGCATCCTCCAAAGCA
>PVIJ01024326.1:0-12514 GCA_004024925.1 Scalopus aquaticus
AGAAGATGTGGTACATATACACAATGGAATACTATTCAGCATGGAAAGAAGATAAACACATGCAATTTGCAGCGACATGGATGGAATTAGAGGGAATCATACTCAGTGAAATAAGCCAGAAAGAAAAAGAAAAATATCGAATGGTTTCACTTATAACAGGACTATAGGGAGGTTGGGTGGGAGAGAGACACTCAGCGGTGGGGGGGTGGGGGGAGGGGAGGAAGAGGGCACAAAATGGAAGAGAGGAGAATACAGGGGACCATGGAAATGGATCATGGGTGAATTGGTGGTGGGCTGCCCAAGGGGAATACAAAATGTAAAAGACATAAATAACAAAAAAAGTTAAATAAATAAATAAAAACAAATACCTAAATTTCCTAGTATTTCTGAGAAATATATGTGTGGTATCTGTACTTCAACAAACCTTTTGACCATCTAGAAGAGACGAGAAATTAGGGTGGGGAGGAAGCCCAGTTAAGTTGATGACATTTAGTAGAATGGTTAAGGGGTTGGTCTTTGGAGTCAGTCTAGCTGGTTTGGAACCCAGTTTCATTTCTCCTATCTGTGTCACCTCAGACAATTCACATTTCTGTGCCTTAGCATTCCCAGATGTAAAATTAATATCCTACATTGTGTGGTTGTGATGACTACTGAGGTTAACAGACATCAGCTTACTTGGCAGATCCCATATCCATGTTGTAGCAGCAGGACTTCCACTATGCTTTTCCTAACATTTTTAGTGCCTACTCACGAGACTATAATGGTCACACGTTGGGTGATAACACTGCCAGACAGAATCATGTGAGATTATTAGTTCTCAGAGGCCAACTTTGAACTGAAAAAGGATTGTGAGTCTGTTTCCCACACTGCACAGTAAAAACACCTGCACTGTCTTTGTGTATCTCAGATCATTTACCTCTCTAAATGTTAATGAACAGATCCGATTAATACATTTGGCCATATGACTTGTGTGTGTGGTTATTCAGATTTTAATTTATATATGATCTTAAAGAAGACATATCATCATGTGGCTGGGAACATCAGAGCTTGCTCTGTGGTCATTGCTGTGTTTCCTGCCAGATAAGCTTTCACCATCATCTCAAATGAACTTCAAGGTAGTCCTCCCAGATCCTAGGCCATCCTCTGTCAATCCTGACAGCTTTTTTCTTGACTGAATCATCAGCTAAATGAGAGCACTGTTGTGGTCTCTGAATCAAAATTAGCCATCTTTTTTTTCATTCCCCTTTTGTTAATGCCTTGCATTAGAAAAAATGAACAAATACAGTTTTCTTCCTTTTTAAAATAGCTTTATTAATGGGCCTCCTCGGTGGCGCAGCGGTTGAGCTCTGCGCTGTGGAGCTGTCGGCAGCGGCGACGCAAGTTCGACGCCCGGCCGGGGAGAATCCCACATGGCGCGGCAGACCTCTCCTGCCTCGCCCACTGCTCCCCTCAGCAGTGTGTTTCTGATCTGCCTGTTCTGCTCCCCGCTCTGTCTCTGTTGAACCCTCTCGCTGCCCCACACTTCTGGCCTGTACCCCAGCTTGTATGTATTAATAAAAAATAAAATCTTAAAAAAAATAGCTTTATTCAGTAAGATTCCCATACCATACAACTCATCTATATAAAATACACAATTCAGCAGTTTAAGTGTATTCACAACCTTGTGCAATTCTCACCACAATTTTAGAACATCTCCATTACCCCCAAAAGAAACCCTTTGGCTATTACACCCTCCCCAATCATCACCACTCCCTACCCTAGAAAACCACCAGTAGTTTAATAGGGTTCTTCTTTCTCTGCATCCTCTTCAGTACTTGCTGGGGGTCTTATTAGTAAGTATGAGATGATTTGTCATTGTGGTTTTAACTTAAATCTCATTAAAAACAAGACAAACATTTTTTTTCACATATCTGTTGGCCTTCTAGATATTTTCTTTGGTGAATTGTCCAGATTCGGGAGGCTTTTATTTTTTAACTATGTCTAAAAGTAGGACTGGATTTTCTTCATAGAAAGAGTATAGTATAGGTCTTTCTAAAAAAGCATGAACTTTGGGTATAGAAGAGTAGAGGTATAAAATGGGTACAGAATGCTCTTTGTGCATATTGAGTGATTAAGTCCTATAAACCTCAATTTTCTGAAGAGCGCTGAGAGGAGCACATGAATTAGCTCTTAGAAAATGCCCAGTATACCATTTATCATATAGTAGTGACTAAACTAATGTTTGCTCTTTTTGTAGTTGATACAGAAACCCCAACTATCACTCATCCTGTGTGGCCCTTTTTTCTAATGCCCTTATTTAAATATGCCTTAGGTTAATCTTTTTCTCAGAAAGTTAATGTAGTCATTTTATTTTCTAGGTAGTATGACTTACTCTAGCTATTTGAGAGTCGCAAGCTCCCAAATTTTGGGGGCATTTTCCCAAGGGGACAACATTGTTTATGTTGATTCTAGAAAATATGGATCCTGAAAGATCCAAGGAATGTATGTTTTATTCCTGCCAGAGTAAGTCATGAATTATGTAGGTTATAAATGCAGGTTGCTTTTTTGCCAGTGAAGAAACTTCCTCCAAATATTACAGGTTTCTAGTGAAGACAAAGATTTCTTCAACAAGATGGAAGAGACTTACAAGATATTAAGGAGGTAGAGTTTAATCCAAACTACTATCAAGAGGTAGATGAGAAAAAGAATATGACAAAAGAAAAGGAAGGGCTAAGTGCCTGATGAAGGATTACAAATAATGTGGTGCTGTAGAGGGAGGGAGTTGAGGGAATTAGTGACATAGATAAATCTGGTAGTAATAATAGGTAACATTTGTTGAGCATTTACTCTAAATATTTATTTTAAAATATTTAGTCATTTGATAGACACTAAGACTCCATAGAGCAGAACCCAGGGTTAAAGTACCTTATTCTGAGGTCACACAGCTATGATGGCAGATCCAGGAAATGAATCCATTGTGGCTAGAGACTTCAGGAGAGATGTTTTTCTCTGTTTCTTTCTTTTTTTTGAGCCTGTGAGAGACCTGAGAACCCATCAAGTCTATGAAATACTGTCTACCTCCATTTTTTCAGGTGTTCAAACTGGATGCTTTTCAGAGTAAAGAGGACTCTATCAACATTGACCTTAGGGCAAAAGATAAATACCATGCTGTGCCAGGTAAACCAGAATATATGATTGCCTCTATATAGGAGTTTTAAAACAATTATATTTGGAGCCAAAAAAAGAACAAGAGATGCGTTGCTTTATTTAGAACAGATGGTGTAGTGTAAACAGATGACATGGAGAAAGCAGAACTGCTTGACTCTTATTTTGATTTTATCGTATTTAAGGAAAAACGATCTTCAAATTGGAAAGGGTAGAATAAACACGGTTAGGAGAAATTAAAGCCCAAGACAGAAGAGATAATGAGAGCTGCTAAAAAAGCATTTAGGTCTCGAGGGCACTGAAAGAACTTGAACTTGCATGTACGATTATAGAATCATGTTAGCTAATATTTTGTGGATCAAGGAAAATAGGATGCCAAAAGAATGTAAATGATTTCAGTGAACATGTCCCACTTTTCAAAGGGGGGACAGCATAGTTTAGAAACTACAGATGGGTGAGCTCCGGTCAGTTTCTGATGAAATTTTAGAAGCAATGTTAAACAGATATTTGTGAACATATAAAGAGGCATCAGTGATTGCTAGGAGACAGAAAGTATTCTCTGAGAACAAGATTGCTCCTGTTTGGATGGCTCATTAGTGTGACACAGGAAGGGAAAGCCAGATAGAGAGTGAGTATTGATTTCAACAAATCATTTGAGAGTCTCTCGTGACATGGCAAAATGGAAAAATGTGAGCTGGATGATAATATAATTTGATGAATTTATATTTGATGTAACAACTATTTTAAAATTGGATGATGAATGAATTAATGAACACATTGCGGCTTGTGGACCAAATATGGGTGGTCACTTGCTTTTGTAAACAAAGCCTTATTGGAATGCAGTCAGTCAGTCATTTACATATCTATTGTTGCTTTTATGCTACAACAGCATAGTTGCATGACTTCAAGAAACCACTTGGCCATGTAGTCTAAAATATTTGCTTTCTGGCTCCTCACAAAACATGTTTGTTGACCCCTGACCTAGACAGAACACTGGTTTTCAGACCAACTGCAATTAGTATCACTTAAGAAGTTCTTATTAATACCCTAACTTGCCCCTGCGCAACCCCAACCCCTTCCCCAAGCTGAATAAGAACCTCTGAGATTGGGCCTAACTTTTTTAAAAAATAAAGTTTCCAGGTGATTGCAATATGCAGTCATGACTGATAGCCTCTTCCCAGGAGGAAGGGTGCTCATAGGGAGGCTGCCGGAGAGAGGAACTGTGTTTCAGTAGAGCTCATAATACATTGTCCAATCTCTGGATGACACATAAGGGAGAGGAAGAGGTGATCCTCTAGATGACAGAATGAGAATGGCAAAATTTTTGCTCCTAAGGTAACAAAATGATGTTGGTTATAGTAATAAATAAAAAGTCCTGTGCTTCGTTGCTAAATGTCCCCTGAGAAAGTATTGGATGATGATTTAACCTCATTGTAATTCATGTGAACATTAGCTAAGGGCTTACAGCAGACTCAGTATTAGCCAACATTATGAAAGTCAAAGTGAAACAAAACAACAGTAACAAGCAAGGCGGTCTCAGACTGCATTAATGCGGTTGCAATGAAAAGTAGGGAAAAAAAGTTTCACTGTGCTCTGTTCATGTCCAGTCACACCTATTACACATAAGCTCCTTTACTGCTGAGAAAATGGTTGACTCAGTTTTGGATTCTCACCCAGGGGTGGTACTTACTAAGTGTCACACTCTTTAAAGCAGGACAAACTGCCATAGGATGCAGAGAAGTCTAATCTCTGGGAGGTGTTCAAGCAGAGAGATTGGATGATCATTTGCAGGGGTTAGAATTGAAAATATCCTTGGTGATTGTAGTAGTCAGGGTTTTCCAGAGTAAGAAAGCCAGTAGTGTGTATTTTATACGCACAGACACACACACACACACACACACACACGTATATATGTCTATATGGACGTATGAATATATGTATGTATATATCCATGTACTCTATACATATATACTTATACTTGTCTATTTCTCTACCTACCTACCTACCTACCTACCTACCTACTTATCTACCTGTCTGTCTATTTAGCGAGATTGAGAGATTTATTGTAAAGAATTGGCTTGTATGATTATGGAAGGCAACAAGTTCCAAGATCTACAGAGTCAGTCAGCAAAACTGGAGACCCCAAAGAACAAAAGATGTGAGTCTGAGTCTGAGTCATAAGGCCTACGAGCCAGGAGAACTGATGGCATAATTTCCAGTTTGAAGGCCTGCAGGAAGAGTTATAGTTTCAGTTTAAGTCCAAAGGCAGGAAAGAGCCCATGTCCCAGTTTGAAGTCAGAAAGAATTCCCTTTTCCTCAGGGGAAGTCAGCCTTTTTGTTCTCTTCAGGCCTTCAGCCACGAGCCCCACCCACATCGGGGAGAGCCATCTGCTTGACTCAGACTTATGGTTCAAATGTGACTCCCACCCAACCACACTCTGACAGACAAACCTAGATTAATGTTTGGTCAAATGTCTGGACACTCTGTGGCCCAGTTAGGTTGGGATATAACATTAGGCACCCCAGTAACTGTGTAGTGCAACATCCTTATTTTGTGGATGAGAAAACAGTCTCAGAGGCTATGACTTACCCAACGTGCCCAATGGCCAAGGTAGCGCTGAGATTCAGGTCATCAATCTATAGCTCTGCATTCTTCCTACTGAACTGCTCAGTAGATGGAGAGGAGGGTGTCTGATGACCTTTCGAGTCCTCTCCAATCCCTGAGGTTGGACTGATTCTGCTGAAAGAAAGGGCAAAAGTAATGTCTAGGAATGAGACTCTTATACAGAACAAAGAACTGCAACCACTGGCAAGCACAGTGCTTGATTGAGAGGAATCATCCATTATCTAGATACAGAGGTGGGCAGCACACATCCAGGTGACAGACATAGGCTTATCTACTTGGATTTTGTACATAAACACATTTCAGCCTCTTCAAAGAGCCCCACATGCTAGTTAATCCTTTAATGCTGTCAACAGAAGGAGGAAGAAGGATCTTCAGGCAAAATTCCATGTGGGCTTGGCATAATTAGGTGAGCGAAGGCCACCATTAGCATCCATGGGTGTGGGTGGGGGAGCATGTGATCTCTTGTTGAATCAGCAGATGTTTGGCCAGAAGGATGCAGGACACTCCAAGGGAAGCTCTTCCTTGAGAACATTTCTCACAGCTATTGTAATAGACTTAGCACATACCCTGTGTCAAAGGTTATTCTAGGTGCTTCAAATGCATCCTTTTTCCAAGTCTAAAAACAGTTATGTAAGTTACATGTTACTGTCCCCACTGTACAGATGAGAAGAATGAGCTCCAGATGCATTTTCTTCATTTTGGAAGAAAATGATGTGAACTGCCAATCTCAGTAACGTTTCTAATGTGATGGCCCTTGATGTTCCCACACTATTGGCACTGAGCTCATCTGATTTAGGGAATAATAATAAAGTTATTCAGAAGATTCCTTTCTGAGCCAGCTCTCAGTCACTATCAAAGAATAAATTTGAAATTCCATGGTGGCTGACACTCTGACACTCAACACAGTTCAGGTGTTGTATAAATAAGATCAACAGCTGACTTCTAAGTAAAACATAATTTTTCAGCTGCTGCCAAGAGGAAGATTATTGATGCTAAAAAGTAAATATAAATGACTTTTTGATTACCTGTTTTAGATTACCCCAGCTACTCTTCGTTACTACAGAGACTTAAAAACTGCAAAAAATCCTTTCCCCCCCCTTTTCCATTTCCTCTCTTGCCACATTCTCCCGTGTCTTTTAACAGAAGCCCTTTGCTTGGGGAAGTCAGGAATTAGTTGCTTAACTTTCTAATGATTACAAGTGTGTTAAGTCTTTATAAGAGGTTTACATGTTGCAGGGGTCCACGCCCAAGCAAATTCATGAGCAGCCTGCTGGAGGGAAAGCCAGCCGGTACAGCCTACCTACTGTCCTTGGAGACTTTGCAGAGGAAGCGAATGCTTGAATTTAGATCACTCTGAGGTCTGTTCTGTCCACATGTGCAAATACATTCTCTTTAGACACAAAAGCGTATGGAGTGGAAAATGGACCCAGCAAGTCCAGCACAATTTCCTGGTATCGCCTTCACTGGGGCTAGAGAGGGCACAATGTTTGTAGGCAGCTGGGAAGTTTGGTGTTAACATGGGGTTCTGGTGCACCCATTCCAAGCAGAAGCAGTACTCAAAGGCAGGAGATAGTCAACTCTAATCCCAAACACACTGGGTGTGTTGCCCCTCGTTGTTTCCCTAAATTTATTTATGGAAGGGGGATAGAGAAAAAGACGGTCTGGTGCTCTGTCTGCCATTTTTCATCATAATTTCACTTAGGTTTACTTGAGTTTTTTTGATTTCTTAAAACATAAGTAGAAATTTTATTCTTTCCCCTATTAAATATATTTTAATACTGAAACTTAGAAACTCCATGGACTGACTTGCTCATCCCTGGATTAAGACTTTTTGGTAAAAGAAATTCATATTTGAACTATGAAAACAAACATGAAATTAGCAAACAAAAAAGGGAAAGAAGACTCCATAAAGCAGGTTTATTAAAAGTCTCTTTTCTTTTAAACCTACCCTCTGTAGTCCCCATTCTCAGTCTGTGATTGTACATCTTAAGGTCCTTTGAAAATCCATTTGTATTTTTTGTTGAATGCATCCCAGATCTTGAAGACCCATAGCCTAGGGAAGTATTGATTACATTTAAGGGTCCATTACTTAGGTAAACCAAACAATGTAACTGATTTTGGCTCTAATTGATCAAATCTCTCCCATAGTGTTGGAAAGATTGTAATCTAATTGCTAAGACAAAGGTTACATTTTGCTGAAACTTAGCCTGCATTGGCACCCTCTTCTTGTCTCGGTTTTTCCTTCTTGAACCACAGGTATAGTGTATCTTGTACATATATAAACTCAGAGGTGCATATACACAAATAATCTATGCTGCAAAACTCCTTGAGTTTGAAATGTTGACTCTTTATATAAATAGTAGGTAGATAAGACATGTGAGCTCTGGTAGTTTTTTCCATTTAACTTGTTGGATGGAGATGGTACTGCCTCATCAGGTTTACTGGTAGCCATTCTTGTTTTTCCTAACAAGTTTTGCCTCATCCTAATTCTTTCCTTTTCTGGAGATCAAAGACTATTTTCAGTTTTGGAACATTAGAAGTGCAGTATGTTTGAAGACTGTCATCAGAAGCTGCCAAGTGGCCAATTTATCCATGGATTGTCTAACCAGACTTAACTACCAGTTCTCTACCTTCTTGAGAGACAGTATATTGGGTCAACTTGAATTTTTCATTTTTTTTTTTTTAAACAGCTGTTTATTTACTTTGTAAGATCTGGTCACCCCTGCAGGGTAAAATCCAGGGCTGAAGTGGAACTGGGCAGACATTAAACAAAGTGTTATCTAGCCTAGCCAGCAGGAAAACCATATGGAACGAAAACTGCCAGAATGACTAAGTTTAAGTTGGAAGAAAACAGCCCTAACATAGGGAGACATCAAAAATTTAATTAAAAGGTAACTTCTGCAATACTCATCAAAACATTAGAGGTTACTAGAAAGTTTAACGTTGGTCTCAAGGGGTAGCAGACAGCTTGTGCAGTACTTCTCTCTGAATAGGAGAGGATTGAAATCAGGGATCCTGGGATGCAGTGCTCTTGTAGGTCCTTTCTCAATGGGGACTGTCCTCACATTAATCAAGCTGCAGCAAGCATTCTTGAAGAGATTGTCAGCATCAACTGCTGCTGGGGATCTCTGTGTGTGGTCCTGCCCCTCTCTATTTGTAGGAGCAGCATGGAAATACTCACTGGGGCATGCTTG
This sequence comes from Scalopus aquaticus, assembly GCA_004024925.1. Lineage (NCBI taxonomy): Eukaryota > Metazoa > Chordata > Mammalia > Eulipotyphla > Talpidae > Scalopus > Scalopus aquaticus. The sequence goes on from PVIJ01024326.1 coordinate 8,965, forward strand.
GGGACCTGCAGGGAACACTCTGCCCTTTAGGGTTACTGGGAATTTTTCTTGGTTAGCAAAATCCCCATGTATCAATGTTTACTTTTCTTCATTAAGAGAGTAGGCTTTTAAAAGTGTAGGATACAAAACCACAAACTGGACCTCTCAGCCAGCTTTGTGTTTATGAGAAATATCTTGGGTGCCCTATAGCATGGATACTTTCTGGGGTCTAACAATGTAAGTTGACTAAAAAGTGTGTGATGGTAATATTTTAATTATTGAAATATTGCTGTGAAGCCACTTCTAAGTGTACTGCTGCCATTTTAATGGGTTTAGCATTCATGTTAAAAAGCTTAAATTCAGAGCAGTGCAGTAATGTTTCTTAAAATTGTGTGTGACAGACATGAAGAATAATACCAATTTGGTCTCCCACTCTGCGCAATGGATTTCTTATATTTTCCCAGTTCTTTGATTTCAAGCTGAAAGAAAAGTTGGAAAAATAGTGGTATGAACAAGAGGAATACTCTTTACCCCTAGCCCCCATCCCCCATTCACCAGCTATTTTGCTACACTTGCTTTGTAATTCTCACTTTGCTTTCACCCATGACAACTCATTCTTCACCATTTTCAGGTGTATTTCCTAAATTTTTTTTCTTAAATGGCCAGGAGAATTTGACCTTGCTGTAACAGTATTATCTAGTGTACAGTGTACAGTTCATATTCAGATTCCCCCAATTATCTCAATCATTTTCCTTTTAGTTACTTTTAAAAATCCAGGATCCAATCAAGAAGCACATATCATCTGTAGTCTTATTAAAATTTAGATGAGTTCCTCAGCTTTTCAGACTTTGGTGACACTGACTGACCATGTTGAAAAGTCCATGCTAATTCTTGTATATTGTCCCACAGTCTGTAAGTGTTAAATTGTTTCCATTTACAAAATTCAAGAATAAGGTCAAGGGAGAGTTGCCTTTCATGGCAGTATCCAGGAAACACCTAAAGTGAGTTTGTCCCATTAGTAGTGGTCTTGAGTTGGGTCAAGATAACGTTCTCCGATTTCTCTACTTCACTTTTTTTTTTTTTTTTAAAGATTTATTTATTTGTACATACAAGCTGGGGTACAGGCCAGAGGCGAGGGCGGGGGGGCGAGAGGGCTCACCAGAGACAGAGTGGGGAGCAGATCAGAAATACACTGCTGAGGGGAGCAGCGGGCAAGGCAGGAGAGGTCTGCCGCACTATGTGGGATTCTCTCCGGCTGGGCCTAGAACTTGCATCATGCGCTGCCCACAGCTCCACAGCGCAGCGCCACCAGGGAGGCCCTGATTTCTCTACTTCAAAGGCACTTTTTTTCCCTGCTGTGATTGAGTAGTTTACAGTTATTCTTTTGAGACCATGTGAATATCCTGTTCTTTAACAGTATTAGCCAGGACTGTTAACATCTACTGATGGTCTTTGCCTGAATCATTTATTACATTGATCATTATGATATTGGTGCCCCAGTATTAGGGAAGCGGGGATTGTGCTGTGGGTGCCAGAGAAATGACTCTAGGGAGAGAGAAAAATATTTCTTTCTATGAAAGAAGGGAATTTGCTTTTTATGGACATATAAAAAAGGTTTAAATTAGTTCTGTGAGTGTTTTTGAAAGTCTGTGTTAATTTGGTACTGTAAATGAATCTGATCAGGCTTTTTACACCATTGGCCTCTGTAGAAGGCATGTGGGTGTGGGGCACGAGTATCTGATTATGAACACCTGAGCATGGGTGTGTGCGCATGTGCAAGTGTGCACACCTGGGCCTAGAAGGGAGGGGATAAAAGGGCTGCATCAGCCTGGGGAAGGGGGTTCAAGTTGCTGTCTCCCTGCTGACTTCTTTCCCCTGCTTGAAACCTGTGAAAATGATACCAAGGGCTCCAAAATTCTCCTTCAAGTCTCTAGAACTGACAGTGAACCTACCAAGCCTGGAATGGTTCAAAACAGGTACAGATTTTAAAATTTTGAGTTCATAAATTTCTAGGTTTTGCATACCATATCTCAAAGTTTGCATTAATAGTTCTAGAGTTGAATTGCTGAAGTTAATTGCTGACGTATTTGAAACAGATGTAGGAAAATGCCGAATTCATGAGTGAGAGATCTCCATTTAAACATGTCACTATAGGAATATCATCCAAGGAATTTATGAAAGTCTAAATGAATCTGTTGTATTTTTCAAGCAGTATTCATTTGATAAATTGCTTTTGATAAATGGGTTTCGCTAATTAAATCATACACTTCCATAGTACATTACATATAAAACTAGACTAGGAAATAAATATAATTAAAGTAAACATGCCCTTCTAATTAGTAATTGTTTCTGCCATTTTAAGCAAATTTCAGAGTCACAGAGAGCTGCTCCACTATAAACCTAATAATGAAGCTTGTGATAACAGGTGTAAATTAACACAATGGAAAACATTTACACTGTAACATACTAAATTAAAAATGACATTAACAGGTCTCATTTTCGAATTCTCTATAATTAACATTTGTTCAACTCAGATGAATAAGTACAGTACAATGGTAAATGTATTTATAGCTTATGATATTTGTCATGGCTTTATCTTTGTTAAATTGTAAACAACAAAGATATTCCTTCTTAAAATATGTCATGTTTATATAATCTTAGACTGTTCTGACAAGGTAGAATGTGATATTTACTGGTGTCATTACTGTGGGAAATAAGCAGGTGTGACATCAAAACATCATTGGTCGGGGGTAGAGATAGACATGAAATATTGAGAGTGGGTCGAATATGGAAATAATGCAGGTACAAGGGTAAAGGGTAATAATATCTTGACACGATAAAATATTAGGATTCCCTCAAGTGTTTCCCCCTCAATGCACATATGCGCTTCTAAGTGCTTTGAATCAGTGTTTGTTTCTGCAGATAAATATTATCTTAAAGGCTTTCTTTTATGGCACTCATTAATATAAGCTAGAAACCAGAGAAAAGAGGAAATAGCTTTGCAGCTTAATTTGTCATAAGGGACATGATGTTTTACTCCTTACAGAGAATGTCATCACTATGCTAATGATCAAATGAAGAACTTAAGCATTATTATGTTGCAAAACATTAGCTTAGACCTTATGGTTTTTTTTTTTTCCCCATTTCAGTTTTACTCTAACTGAATTTAAAAAGCTGTCAAGAGCATCTATGGATTACTGTTTGAGTATTAAAAAAAACAAACCCTTCAGGTTGTTTTGGGGTTTATCCTCAAATTAGAGGATGGGAAGGTTTATAAGAAATTAGAGGATGGGAAGGGTTTATGTTGTGTCCTTGTTAAACTAGCACATAGCAAGTATTCAGTAACACTTGGATAATTCTTCAACTCAGTATCTGTAAGTTCTTGAGCTTCCAGTCTTATTGGACAAATGGAAAAGTAAAGCAGTGATTGCTTTATACCATCGGCTCACCTGGGTTTTACCTGCCAACTCAGCCTGCAGACCCTGGAACCCGTCAGCCTCTATAATTCTGTAAGCTGGTTTCTTACAGTAAAGTGTGTGTGTGTGTGTGTGTGTGTGTGTGTGTGTGTGTG
>PVIJ01024327.1:0-12510 GCA_004024925.1 Scalopus aquaticus
AACCCAGATGTCCAAAAATAGATGATTGGGTCCAGAAGATGTGGTACATATACACAATGGAATACTATTCAGCATGGAAAGAAGATAAACACATGCAATTTGCAGCGACATGGATGGAATTAGAGGGGATCATACTCAGTGAAATAAGCCAGAAAGAAAGAGAAAAATATCGAATGGTTTCACTTATAACAGGACTATAAGGAAACCAAATAGGAGAGAGACAATCTGTGGGGGGAGGGGGAGGCGGAGGGAGGGAAGGAAAAGTGCACAAAATGGAATAGAAAAGAACACAAGAGACTATGGAGATGGATCACGGGTGAATTGGTGGTGGGCTACCCAAGGGGAATACAAAATGTAAAAGACATAAATAACAATAAAAATATATATTAAAAAAAAAAAAGAACTACCTTGAATTGATGCTCAGACCCAGAATAACAAATATATTTGTTTTGAATTAAACTCTTGAAATTTTGAAATTGTTCTTTGCGTTAGTTTAATATAACCTCCTATGAATGATGCATGTGAAGGAGGATTTGCAATCCTCTATATTGTTTGAAACTTTTATTTTAAAATAAAATATTTGAAAATAATTTTTAAAAGGTGGATACATTGCCTTGGATGTAGGTTTAGCTCCTTATATGTCATATTCCCTTCTCAACACCTCCCTAAAAGGTAGAGAGACTAAAATTACCCAGGCTTCTCAGATTAATTTTGGTAATTGTTTTAGGGAGCACTTCTACACTTTGCATCAGTGTTGGTTTTTACCAACATTGCAAATGCAAATTCAGTTAAATTCGAGGTGGCAATAAAAAGTTTAGAAATGGTTTTCTAAACCTTACACACCATATTATCTTCATGTTTCTTTCCCTCCATATCTATGATCATTCATCTTTTAAGAGATCTCTGATCACATATCTTCAAGGATTTTATCTCTTCATACTTACATAGGGTTCTTGATTTTCTGCTTTTTTTAAAAAAATAATTGATTTGTTCATTTTTTTATTTTTATTTTTATTTTTTTTAAGATTTATTTATTTATGTATACAAGCTGGGGTACAGGCCAGAGGCGTGGGCGGCGAGAGGGTTCACCAGAGACAGAGTGGGGAGCAGAACAGGCAGATCGGAAATACACTGCTGAGGGGAGCAGCGGGCGAGGCAGGAGAGGTCTGCCGCACCATGTGGGATTCTCCCCGGCTGGGCGTCGAACTCGCAATGCGCGCTGCCAACAGCTCCACAGCACAGCGCTCAACCACTGCGCCACCAGGGAGGCCTGATTTGTTCATTTTTTTACAATGTATGCTTTCTCCTTTCAGGTGTAGTCCCAGTAAACTTCCCGCCACCAATTCACCCGTGCACCATCACCATAGTCCCTTGTGCTCTTCCCTCCCCTGTTTTGATCCTTCTCTTTCCCTCTCCCCTGCAGAATGTCTTCTCATTTATAGTTTCCTGTTAATTTTGTTTATTATTAATATTTCCTGATCCCTTATTTGGTTCTCCTATATTCCTCCTAAAAGTGAAACCATATGATATTTTTCTTTTTCCTTCTCTTATTTCACTGAGCATAATCCCTTCCAGCTCCATCCATGTTTCTGCAAATGGCATGAATTTATCTTTTTTGATTGCTAAGTAGTATTCCATTGTGTACATATACCACATCTTCTTGATCCAATCATCTGATTTTCTGCTTTTCAAGAACAATTTCAGCATGTCCTATGGAGTTTATCAATGAACATTATTATTATAATAGTTCCTAATTATTTTTGGTGTAACAGTCTAAAAACTTAGTTGCCCCTGGCCTGACTTCTGTGGTGAGTTGTCACAGTGATGTGACTCAAGTGGGAAGGGGGCAAGGCATGCATGAGGTTTGCGGTTGATGTGAGAACTGGTAGGAGCCAGATTTCTCACAGAGGAGAGTAGGAGAAGGGGCTCAGAGCCCCCAGCTCACCCAGGTGTTTCTCAGACCGGTTTTCCTATGTATCCCTGGAAGATATCTGGAGATCCCCCAAGATCCAGTGTTCTCCAGGAAAAGCCACATGAACAATATTACCTCCGACTTGATTCAGTTATTCTCTGAACTGCTCTGGACTCCCAGTCCATCTTCTTTTAGCCTTTCTATCAGGATCTGCAAGTTTTTGCAAGTTCCCATTGTGGCGTATATTTTTTTTAAAATATATTTATTTATGCATACAAGTTGGGGTACAGGCCAGAGGCATGGGGCGGTGAGAGGGTTCACCAGAGACAGAGTGGGGAGCAGCACAGGCAGATTGACGGAAATACACTGCTGAGGGGAGCAGTGGGGGCGAGGCAGGAGAGGTCTGCCGCACCATGTGGGAATCTCCCTGGTGGGGCGTCGAACTAGTGTTGCCGCTGCAGACAGCTCCACAGCGTAGCGCTTAACTACTGCGCCACCAGGGAGGCCCTGTGGCATGTTTAGAAATGAAAAACTAGATGATTTTTAAGTGTTAGTGGTTTAGGGCCTCCGGGAGGCATAGGGATTAAGTCAGTGCTATCACCACTTTGGCCTGAGTTCAATCCCTGGCCAGGGAGCTAACTCGTATATGGGCAGCAGACCTCTCCTCCCTCACCCGCTGCTCCCCTCAACAGTGTATTTCTGTCAGTCTGCCTTTTCAGCTCCCTACTCTGTCTCTGGTGAATCCTCTCAGTGCCCAAACCTCTGGCCTACATCCCAGTTCTTCTACGCAAAAATAAATAAATCTTAAGAAAAAGTTTTAGTGGTTTAAATATCAGGTAGAGTATCAATAATTAAGTATTAAACAATTACAGTTAATACTGACTTATTCTATAGCATTTATGGACAAATATTTGCTATCAGTGTAAAACATTAAAAAACCAGTGGACATCAATTAATAATGTGAGGTCTCTGAAGTTATGAAAGAGTGTGTATGAAAGGGACAAGGGGATATTAGGGGTGGCAGTGGGAGAAAGAACAGAAGCAGAGAGAGAGAGTGAGTGAGAGAGAGAAAGACAGAGAGAGAGAGAAAGAGAGAGGGAGAGAGAGAGAAAGAGCCTTGATCAGAAATGGGTTTTTGTATTTTTTTAAATGCATAAAGGCCTTGCTTATGGAAATGTAAACTACATTGACTTTTCTGTAGGGAAATTTGACTTGGGATATCAAAGCTTAAAAGAGTTTGAAATTTTTGACAATAATTCTACATCTAACAATTTATCTTTTTTTTTTAAAGATTTGTTTATGTATACATACTACAAGTTGGGGTACAGGCCAGAGGCATGGGGCGGTGAGAGGGTTCACCAGAGACAGAGTGGGGAGCAGAACAGGCAGATCAGAAATACATTGCTGAGGGGAGCAGCGGGCGAGGCAGGAGAGGTCTGCCGCACCATGTGGGAATCTCCCCGGCTGGGTGTCGAATTCGCATCGCGAGCTGCCTGCAGCTCCACAGCACAGCGCTCAACCGCTGCGCCACCAGGAAGGCCCTAACAATTTATCTTAAGGAAATAATTAAGTATGTGTAAAAAACTTTGCTACTTAGTATGAGCATCAAAAGAAACTATTAAAGGATATACTAGAATCTGTTTACTTTATGTAAAAGACAGCAAGGAGAAAGAGGACAAAAATGATATAAAACATCAAGAAAAGGAAAAGCAAAATAGCAAATATAAATCTAACCATATTGATAATATCATTAAATGTGAGTGGATTTATAGTAGTATCTTAAATGCTAGGAAGTTTTACCTGTAACCCCTCTGTTTGATTTGGCTGTCCACTATAAAACCTCAAATCTTGCCTAAAATAAACTTACTGTCCTGTGGAAAAAATAATCATAATCACTTCCATATATATTTTTCTTCTTATAAGAAAGCTTGGACTTGTATTAATCTTGTTCTTTTTTTTAAGATTTATTTATTTAAGCATGTAAGAACTGGGGTGTAGACCAGAGGTGTGGGGGGAGGTGGTGAGAGGATTCACCAGAGACAGAGTGGGGAGAACAGGCAGATCTACTGAAATACACTGCTGAGGGGAGCATCGGGTGAGACAGGAGAAGTCTGCTGCACCATGTGGGAAGCTCCATGGCCGGGTATCAAACTCATGTTGCAGTGGCTGCAGATAGCTTCATAGTGCTGAGACTTAACCCTTTGCGCCACCAGGGAGGGTCTCATTCTTTTTTTTTTTTTTCCAATCAAGACTAAGATGACCTGCCATAGGAACTAGAGTATCATTAAAATGTTGCTGTAGTGACTCTGAATAGGAAAGTAAGGGAGGGACACATGCAGATCACATACACAGGGGAAGGGGCTTCCCTGTATTTGATTTTGGCAACTCATAACTAAAACTGTGCAAAGGTGGGCGCCAAAATCACCAATGATATAAGACATGACTCCAACTCATAGTGCTGCAAACAATAGGTTTATTTACAAAAGGGCAAGAGAAATAAGAAAATTGTCAGAAAGGAAAGAGTTTGTAAGGACATAGATGGCCGGCTGCCCTAGCCCAGAAAGTGTCCACAGTGTTGAGCACAATCCTGCAGCAGACAGCTCTTCTTGAGGTGGTGCCAGGGCACCGGACACCAGTGCCAGTCAGTAGTTGGAGGCAGGGCCGAGGCAGGAACAGCAGTTAGACTGCAGTTTGAAGTGGAGATAAATGGGAAGGGCTACGGAGATCTGTCTGCAAGGTTTAGAAGTCTCCAATTAGTGTGTCTGAAGCCATCTGATGAATGGGTCCAAGCTGGCAGCTACCCTGGCTAATATCCCTTTCAGGGCCCCTGCCTTATATGCCTGATTGATCTGTTTACAATTACTGCTGCTTGGTGACAGTTGCACTCAAAGCTGATTGGCCCATTTACAATCCTGAATGGTCTCAAAAACATTGAATGGCACCAGTAGGAGCTTGAACCTGATTAGTCCATTTACAATTTCAGCACAATATTGAAAAGTGAAAACAGGACCGAAGTGTCCAGACCTGACTGACGGGTCCAGGTCTAGTGCGGGGTTGGGGGGACTGGGGGTTCACGTTGCCACCGGGCCCTGCAGTAGAGCTGCACACCAGAGTGGATTTCAGGAGGCCAGACACTCATCAGAGTGCCCCAAACCAGGAGCAGGGTTTTCTCTCTATGGTTCACATGGGGTGGCCCTCAAGACCAGTCGTGGCCTGTGGCAGCAGCAGCTGTGGGGCTGCTGTTTCATAGCCTTTACAAGGTGACAGCAAACATTTATTGAAAACATCTGGACTCTGGATCCTGTACTAATTAACTCGTCATGTATTAACTTTCTAACTTCTTAAACGTTATATGTATTACTGGACTTTTTCTGTAAAATTTTATGACATTAAAGAAATTTGGAAAATCATCTCATCAAAAGTCATGAAACTTGAATCTGAAATCTTGTCTGTGGGACTGAAAAAATGAGCAAACTTGTTTCTTCATCTCAAAACTTCACATGTTTGTACACTCTACGGCACTCATCACAACAGGAGCAGCAAAACGGTTTACAATGTGTGGCAGGAAATTTGAATTAAAAAAAATTGGACTGCAGAAGAGCATTTCTAACAGAGCCTTAAAAATAACATAATAATTATATCAAACATATTTAATTGTTATGTGTACATGTGAAATTCGCAGGTATTTTCACAAAACTTGCCTGTGAATCTAGATCTTATCTGCTCTTAAAATAGTCAGTGTTAGCTTAGTCATTACAAAGCATAGATTTTTTTTTCTTATTCTGGTGCAGCAATAGAGATTGACTTTATTTTCTATTATTGACTTAATTAGAAATGACCATTTGCTAAAATTGAAAATATGGAATGCAGAAAAAAAAAGGGCCACAATTGGTAATTTAAGGATTATTATATGAACTATAAATGGAAGGAATGCATTCCCTTAAAATAAATGGCTTACCTCGAACTTCTTACAAGTTGCTGTTACATATTGCCTAGAGATCACTTTTAAATTGAAAAAGTAGTATTTTTATATATAGCAACCCAAGAATCACCCTGACCCCTATCCCTTACAGTTAAATAAACTGCAAAGCATGCAGGCTTTGGTGTTCTGCCGGCAGGAGCATGGAGATAAGAATTCTCACTATGAACACTGTGTTATCCTTTTGCCACTATCTACTGATTAAACCTCAAAGGCCCTTTCAAACTGTCAGGCAAAGCACACACAGGCGTTCTGTGTGGATCTGTGTGGCAGGCAAGGACAGGGAGTTCTTGAATTCTACCTTTTGTGAATACCTGACTTTCATCCTCAAAGCAAGTTGTATCACAGCTTTTGGATGTAGCGCAGGCTTGTGCTGCGAGGGAAGCTTCTGGTAATAAAGGAAACACCAGGTGCATGCTGTAACTAGAACTCAGGGGAAATGATTAGACTAGCATATGAGGCAGCTGAGGGTCAAGTCCAGGGCTAAGTAGGAGAGAGTTTTGTGTCGATTAGCAAACAAACAACTTAAACCCATTGGGTCACAGGTGGCAGGAAGCGTCTATTATCAGCAATGGGAAAATCTGGATCACATAGGGAGCACTCCAAAGTGGCACATGTAACACTGTTTCATCAGTGGGATAAGACTGGGGTAGGGGGAAGGTTAGGGAATTGGAAAAACATGTATGGTTTAGAGGTGCAAGTGATGGACATGTCAACTCCAGATCTTGATCAGATTCATAAAAGTGGCTATGAATTTACACACTAATGTCAGTCAGATACTTGGCTCATTTAATAGCAACTAGATTTGACGTGTTGGTGGAGTACATGGCAGTGACATTTGATTTCTGGAGGGAATCATAGTTGGCTGGGGTGTCCACCTGGTAGAAAAACATTGTTTTGAGAGTTCATTTATCTAAAAAATGTTTTTTTTTTTTTATAAAGAAGGTTCTTGATTTTTGATGATCTACTTGAAGACCCTGACTGATGAGGTGTGACTTCTAGAGGGGGCGACTGGGAGAGAAGAAAGACTGTAGCTGGGGAGCAGCCTGACATCAGTTCGCTAACAAGACCCTGGTGGCACCCGCAGTGGTTATAGCACCTGTGTCGGGGCAGGAAATCACCAGAAGCAGGTTCGCTATGGAGCTGCACATACGGGTCAAAAGGAAGGAGGCATCCTGGAGCCCTCGGTGTCTTTTTAGACTTTTAATGGTCTTTTGAGTGAGGCAGCCAGGTACAGGGCAGGTTGGGGGACCATGGGCGGGGGGCCGGGAGGCTGGCAGGCCTCTCAGCCCCCCCTCCCCCGGCGAATCTTCGCTCTTTCTGGGCTCTCTGGTGGCATCCCGTGGTCTCTCTGTTGCACCCAGAACGGTCCTCTGCTCCACGCTCTGTTCTCTGCTGTGGCTGCTTCTGCTACTTATAAGCCTGGTCTCTGGCTCAGGTGCGCCCACTCACGCAGGCCCACACCCTGCTTCAGGTGTCTGCCATTAGGCATGCGTGTAGGCCCCAAGGGGTCTGTCAATGAGGGGAGGGCAGAAAAACCTGATGACTTTTTTTGTTTACCCTGCAACCTGCCTGACACAGAGACGTGGTGTTGGGTCCTTCTTTACCCAGGGGCTTTGAAGAGGACATGAGATCATATTTATTGCAGGACTTTTCCTCTAGATTTCATAACACACACTCTGTCGGTATTGCTGATAGTGCTTCATACTACGGCTGGAGGGATGTCAGGCAGGGTTCTAACCATTTCCTCACCCAGAGCTCATTATTTTTCAGTAAGGAGAAAAATTATTGGTTATGGGAATTTTTATACAGAAGTAACTGTATTCCAACAAGAGCCCTGATGATAATGTGCTGTCCCCAAAAACTCTTCTCGGTGTGTGTCAAGTTCTGGCTTAGGATTTTCACTTAGTTACTTTCCGTTGGTTTCCACTGACAGCAATCTTAGATGTAAAGGTAGAATGTTAGAGGAACTGTGGGGAGCAGCCTCCAAGCCTGTGAGTGACACTTATAGCCAAGGTGGAATTTTCCAGACTCAACTCATATCCCCCTAGACAGAGGATGCTGGAAATAGGGGTCAGCTGAGTCACCAGGCTGACCTTAAGACATGGAACACACGAGCCCCTCTCTTTATGGCCAGCTGTGAGCACACTCTAGTCTCTACCCAGCCAGTGCCAGCTGCTCTAGGACAGACTGCACCTGGCCACATGCCACCAATATTTTTTTTCTCTCTCTGTCTCTCTTTCTCTCTCTCAGTGCTCTCTCTCTCTCTCTCTCCTGCTCTCGCTCTCTCTCTCTCTCTCTCTCTCTCTCTCTCTCTCTCTCTCTCTCTCCCTCTCCTGCCCCTCTCTCAAAGAGTTATTTATTTATGATTTATGCATACAAGAGCTGGGGTGTAGGCCAGAGGTGTGGGAGGGTGAGAGAATTCACCAGAGACAGAGTGGGGAGCAGAACAGGCAGATCCACTGAAACACACTGCTGAGGGGGGCAGCGGGCGAGACAGGAGAGGTCTGCTGTGCCTTGTGGGTCAGCTTCCTGGCCTGGAATGGAACTCACGCTGCAGTGGTGATAGGCCACTATGTAGGCTCTATATTCATGTTTTTAAAGAATACTAATAACATAAGAATATATTCATAATGTTACAGGGAAAAATAAAAGCAAAAATTTTATAAAATGGCACTATTTTTATTTAAAACTTAAAAATATCAGTGTACAAATCTCATAAGCATAAATACACCAAAATATTTGACAATGGATATATCTGGACATTAAGAATGGACAAGGTTTTAATTGTTTTTCCTTATCAATTTTTAAAGTAACTATACATTCTTCTATAAAAATAAAAAACAGAAGCTATTGCTTTCTGTTTACCCTATGCCATGCGTAATTCTATTTACTTCATGTGTAGATCTATTTTTACCATTACAGCAGGTCAAAGAAGTAGGTACTAGAATTGCATCTTTTTATTTTGCACTTGGTGGTCCTTGAGACAAGAGCTGAACAAATTATTCAGGGGCACTTTGGTTCTGGAATCTCAGTATCACCCCAATATGGAGAAAAGGCTTAATGCAACCTTACAATGTGAAATAGTGGTTTCCTAGTAACACTTTTGGGGTTGAGAAGGGTCTGCTAGTGCCAGGTGAGAGAAATGGAGGAAAGAGGAAGCAAGAATGTGAAAGACAGAAAAAACTCTCAAACAGGCTCTCAGTTTTAGAGACAAGTAATACATAGACAGATGTAAGGAGAGAAAATCAGGAGAGACGGTGAGGCCCAAGAGAGTTTTATTGCTCCGTGGTTAACCACACAAGCATCTGCAGAGTTGTATGCTTTTGATGGAGTACTCAGGAAGGATCCTACTTGGGAGACATACTGAATGCAAATCTCTTCACCCTTAGGGTGACCCTCAAACAGCAGGTCTTCATGTCCAGTGAGAGGCTGGCATCAAGACAGATTGATGAAACTAGATCTCGCAACCTTCTAGTTTACTTCCTTGTGTAATAAATCTCTCTTGAAGATATTGCTTTCTTGGTTTTGCTTTATTTATCTGCAGCTTCATGGATGTGAAACCCCAGTGTATTGGTCAGGGTTCACCAGAGAAACAGAACTAAAAGGTGATAAATGATGGATGGATGGATGGATGGACAGATGGATGGACGGACAGATGGACACACAGATAGAGAGATACACAAGATAAACAGACATTAGAGGAGATTTATTGTAGGAATTAGTTTTCGCAGTTATGGGAGACAAAAAGTCCTAAGATCTGTCTCCTACAAGCTAGAGAACCGGTTCAGGAAAGCTGGTGTTATAATTTGGAACCAGTCTGAAGGTCTGGGTTGCGTGGCTGAAGGTTTAAGTCCTGATCTGATTTGATCACTGGAACACCAGTGTTCAAGGGCAGGAGGTGATGGATGTGTCATCAAACAGAGAGAGTGAATTTTCCCCCTTCCCCTTTTTTATTCTACCTGGGCAGGTCCTCAAAGGATTGGAGGATGCCCTCTCATGCCAGTGAAGGCAATCTTTACTCAGTCTTTTTCTTTTTTTTTTTTTTTTTAAGATTTATTTATCTACCCATACAAGCTGGGGTGTAGGCCAGAGGTGTGGGCTGGTGAGAAGATTCACCAGAGACAGAGCAGGGAGCAGAACAGGCAGATCGAATGAAGTACACTGCTGAGGGGAGCAGTGGGTGAGGCAGGAGAGGTCTGCTGCGCCATGTGGGAAGATCCCTGGCTAGGGATCGAACTCATGCTGCAGTGGCTCTGGATAGCTTCACAGTGCTGCACTGCGCTCAACCCATTGCGCCACCAGGGAGGCCCTCTTTACTCAGTCTTTTCGTTCAAATGCTCCTCTTTTCCTGAGACTTCGTCACAGACACACCTAGAAATAATGTTGCAGCAACTTTCTGGGCATTCCTTAGTTCAATCAGTTGATGTATAGAACTAACCATCATGTCCAGTAAAATGCCAATTTCTTAACAATAAGGTGACTCTAGATGAACTAACCAATCCAAGCAAAGCTCGCCTTTCAGACCCAAGTAATGATTTGTTATCGGGGTTCAAATCTCTTAATTTCTTTGCCAGCAGTTAGGTCTAACTGTGATCATCAACTATTTGAACACCATGTTGTCTGTGAAAAAGTTGTCCCTTCATCTTTCTCCCTTTACCCCCAGACCAATTCTTCAAACTCTGAAGCTGGGTTCTTGTGCTACCTCAGGAATCTGATTAAACTTCTAGATATTTCACTGGGGCTGTTGGCTCTTGTCAACACTAACCTGTTATGATGCCCTTCGAAGTACTTTTTCTCCAGTGTTGTGGTGAACTGGGAGATCTTATTTAGCATTTATTAAATAGTAAATAGCTAATTACTCAAAGTAGCTATTTACATATTGAATTTATTTTTCTTGGCATCTTTAATGTCTGATTAACATTTTCCTCCTACAGCTGGAAGATACTTACACAGAATAAAACATTCCCTTATTTAATCTCAAGTGGAATATACGATAAGTGTGATCATTTTAATTTGTGTCATTTATTAGCAGCAGAGAGGTATCGTACAGGTGGGATGCTCCATCACATGCCAATTAGCAGGTGGCTTAGAGGGCAAGAGGGAAAACTCTTCCAACAAGGGGATTATAGAAGTCACAGAAGTAGAAGTTCAGCTATGGGAAAATTAGAGGAAATGACATTGGATGCCTGATTTTGGACTGAGGACGAGCTTAGAGCAGTAATGATAACACTGTACAGATATCCTAGGGGGATACTCAAAATAGAAAGTCTGACACCCTTTGTATAAAAAATCTTTTTCTAATCATACAAAACCACAGAAAGTTAGAACAAATGGAGACCTTACTAATCTAATTAAGTGCATTTCATAGATAAGAGAAATAGGGCAGGGAAAAGTCTTGCCTGGATGCAGTTTCTATCAGTATGTGGACATATATAAAATCCAAGCCTCTATTCTCCTATTCTATGACACTTTCCAGAAACACATAAATTAGCATTTCCTGTCTTCAGCATACTTTCCTTACTTGTTCCCCTGATGGCTCACATCAGTATGTTTCACTCATTTGAATCAGGGTGAGGTTCAAAGTATGTATCTTGAGCCTTGTGGCAGGCTCACAAATATATATAGAGAGAGCACAAAGTAGAATAAGGTCACTTAGTTGCCCGTGGCTTTGAAATTTGGAAATTGTGGGAAAGTGAAGCCAACCACCAAAAGAAGGTGTTGGTTTTTCTAGAGAGCAGTGCTGTGATTCACTGTTAATCTCATTAACCTGTTGAGCTTCTTTAATTATTTGGTTCCTGGCAGCTGATTTGTGTTGAAAGGATTTGCATTAGGATTAACTCAGAGTTGATGGCCTAACCAATCTCTGTCTGCTTAATGCTACTCATAGCTCCCATGGAAAATGAAAATATTGCAAAGAAGTTGCTGATTGTATGTAATCAGTCTTTCTGCCTGTATGACTGTGCAGTCAACCTGGCCACGGGACACAACCAGAACTGGAAGCTCAGCTTGCTGTCTGCTTGCCAAGTCAGATACCTTGGATATGGTCGCTTCCATTCTGGAAGAGGGATGTAGTGGCAGGATGACCAGAGGGAGCACCATAGAGCTCCATAGAGCTCTCCATAGGGTTCTCCATAGAGCTCTCCATAGGGTTCTCCATAGAGCTGCACAGATGGGTCAAAAGGAAAGGAGGAGTCCTGGAGCCAAGTGTAGTGCCAGCCTACTGTGCCAGCCTGGCACCAACACAGGTTGCCTGTGATTAATGCAGATGGGTCAAAGATGAGTCCTGGAGCTCTTGGTGGCTTTTTAGGCTTTTAATGGTCTCTTATAGGGAGGCAACCAGGTACAGGGAAGGTGTAGGGACAAGAAGACATCAGGGAGCACAGGTTCTCAATGGGGCCGCGCAGATGGGTCAAAAGGAAAGGAGTCCTGGAACCCTCGGTGGCTTTTTAGACTTTTTTTTTAATATATATATTTTTATTGTTATTTATGTCTTTTACATTTTGTATTCCCCTTGGGTAGCCCACCACCAATTCACCCGTGATCCATCTCCATGGTCCCTTGTGTTCTTTTCTATTCCATTTTGTGCACTTTTCCTTCCCTCCCTCCGCCTCCCCCC
>PVIJ01024328.1:0-12509 GCA_004024925.1 Scalopus aquaticus
ACATATACACAATGGAATACTATTCAGCATTCAAAAAAGACAAACACATGCAATTCGCAGCAACATGGATGGACCTAGAGGGGATCATGATCAGTGAAATAAGCCAGAAAGAAAGAGAAAAATATCGAATGGTTTCACTTATAACAGGAATATAGGGGAGCCAAATAAGAAAGCAACATTCAGCAGGGAAGGAGGGGAGTTGGAGGGCTCAAAAGGGGGGAGGAGGGGAGCACGGAGGACTATGGTGATGGCTCCACGGGTGAACAGGTGGTGGTAACTTATGGGGAATACATAATAATGTAAAAGATACAAATAACAAAAATAAATATTATATTAAAAAAAAAAGAAAAGAGCTCATTTTCTTTTCTGTTCTAGATAAAACCTTCCTGCCTGTGTGTGTGTGTATGTGTGTTTGGAGATGGGGAGAGGGAATAAGTCCTGCATATAGAGTGACTTTAATAAGTAAAGGGATACACCACTCTGGGTTTGGGGATTGAGGAAATTATCAATATTTGCATTGCTTAGCTAAGATATTTCATTAACCTTTTGATAGTTGTAATAATAAAGCTTTATCTCAGAATTATTTGGGCTGCAAGTAAGAGAATGTTTAATTTGTAGTGGCTTAAATAATAATGACACTAATAGCTTCTGCTTCACAATATACACAGGACAAATGTTCAGTATGATTTATTAGTATAGCCCCCACTGCCAAGATACCCATAGCCCACCACCGTAGTCCATGTGTTCCTTCCCCACCTTGCTCTTGCCCCTTTCCCTCCTCTGCTGGTAGCCTCAGTTCCATAGTCAATTTTCCAGGGTTTGTTGTTGGTTTGGTTTTATCTAAGCCTTTGTTTAGCCTCTCTTTATTCCACAAGTAAGTGACAACAGACATTTTCACCCACATTTTATGTGGGAGGAAGCAGAGGCTGAGTGAAAAGTTCAACAATTTACCCACTTCTCTGAGCTTCTTAGCAGCTGAGCTGAGATTTAGACTGATAGTCCTCTCATCCAAACACCTGTACCACTCACTGTCTGCCCAGATGTTCCCAGCTAACCTGGCAATACTTGAGATTGGTTGAGGTTACCTACATTTGATGTAGGTACCTACCTACATTTGATGACTTTGAAATGGTTTAAAGATCCTCCTGTTGTTTGACTGAGAGGCGTCATAGCATGAAATGCAAAAACCTAGAAAGCAACATTAAGAGATGGTTTCGATAGTGGCCACTCAGGATTGTGTTACATCCGGGACCTCCACTTGTCTCTGCAAGTCCAAATTCTCCCATTTTACCAGCTCTGTGCATTCTAATGGCATGAACACACTTTTACATTGAAAATATTTCCCTGCTACTCTCTAATATTTTTCTGACAGGAGGCCTTTTACTAATGCCAGTGATTTCTAAAAGGTCTAAACATTGGGATACTTATCCTGTCCATGAGAAATTATAGATGATTATCATCACCTCTGGCCCGGAAAGAGTGACTTGTGTCCCTAGAATGTAAACTGAATTTTCCAGATGGACAAGAGGGCCTGGGGTTCCAAACCACTCTGGGGGATCATTTATTCCTTTATTTTGTACCCTCTTTCTTTTCAGTGCTTCCTGATGTCTCTGTGTCAACAGAAAACTCCTCTAAATTACTGCCTTTACGGTTAAGACAACTCTGGGTCAAAAAACCTCTGATTAGTTTCAGTACAGTAGTGCTAGGGTTTCTTTTCTGTGGTACACAGGTTACAATGTGAACCAAGCTTAAGAGGAAATGAGTTGAGCAAGTGCTGGCTTATTAATAAAATGTAAACTCAACAGAACATATTCAAACATCCCCCAAAACAAAGGACTTTTGAACACAGGCTTCTCAATCTGAATGATTTATAAACTTTGGGTAGTTACAAGGGAAGCCAGCCAGAATTAATAGCAACTCTGAATTATAGTTTAATATACTAGAAAGAACATTTGGGGTTTTTATCTGCATCTAAGAAATAGAATTAATTTGGTATAAAATATTTCCAAGTCAAGCTCTACCTAAATCTGCCTTATTATGTAAAAACTATGCATTATTGGTTGTTAGGAGCACTAATTTATACTTTTTAAAAACTATAATTTTTTTAAATGTCCGCAGTTCTCATAGGTAAGTTGATCTTGAATATGACATGAATTTAACAAAATCAAAATCTTGTTCAAATGTAGATCACAACTCAACCAGGGTAGAGTGCTAGAAAATGGGAGAGATTGCAAATGATTTACTTATCAACAGGTAAATAAATAGTCACTGTTTATCATGTGCTAGTGCTTTGCCAACAGCATAATCCTAAAGGGCAATACTTATTATCCTGACTTTTCAGTTAAGTTAGAGTTTGAGGAGGCTGAACAACTGGCCCGCAACCAGTATGTAAGAGTCAAATCTCTGGCTTTGATGGGTTTCATTGCAGACCCCTTGCTCCTGGTTGCTTTCATTTTAGTGCTGAGAGAGATTTTAGAGTCGATCTAGTCCAGGGCTTCTTAATCTTGAGTAATGAGCCTCCCTTTTAAGAAAAACAATTCATGTGGATTCAGTGTTAACATAAATTTATTTAATTGTAAGGAACTTAAATATATAAAAATTATTTATTTTATGCCCATGTATCTTATATAAGCATAAAATCAAGCTATATCACAAATTAAATTACAAAACCAGTAAAATTTAAATTAGTAGCATTAACATGATAAAGGTGTTGTTTTGCTGAAACCAAATTGCCCAGATTAGCTTTCAAACTATCAAAAAGTACTACCAGTCACTGCTACAGATAATCAGATTCTACAGCAATGGGGTGTACATAAAAATGTTCAGAATGTTATTAATAATTTAAAGGCAGTGAGAAATGCTCAGATACCAATTTTAATGAAGTCATTTAGAGCTCTGTAAATTATCTTATTTAAAGATAAGGTCAGCATTCTGCCTTTTTAAATATCTATTTTAAAGAGTATCAAAATGAATTATCACCAGAATGTGAAACTGAAAATTTTTCATTATGTGGTAACTGCCTTACGAAACTATTCTTGAACTGTTTCTAACTAGTACTGCAGAAAGCAGATTCAGTTGGGTTCAGGAAGTCTAAACTATTGTTTCATTTCATAATGGTTCAACTCATTGTCTACTTTCTCTTTCCAAAGTTTTTTGTAGAAGTTAGCTGTTATAACATGTAAATCCTGAAAATTTTTGTTACAGGGCAGGGAGTGGGGACACGCTAGAACCCCCAAACCTGCCTGCTCGAAATAGGTTCTACCATCCACCTCATCAACACAAAACATATAAGACCTTTTGTGGAAACAAACTTTAATAGAATTAGAAAGGGCAAAGAATGTAGTTTCTAAATCAAGCACCCAAAGTTACCCATCACCTCGTGGGTAAAAGCCCACCCAAATGGGATTGGCCCAAAGCAAGGCCTGAAAGCCTACCACAAGTCTAAAGCACCTTTCTGCAGGGACCCATACAAAAGGGTCAGAAACACCCAGACAAGTGTGTGAGTAAAAGAGCAAAATCAAAACCAAGATTAACGTTGCCAAAGTCAACCTCCCCACTGGTCTCTCACCCACATCTATTTCAATCAGTCCAGGCCAGTGCAGATTCTTTACATGTCTGTCTGCTTCTTGTGCCTCTTTTGGCTCTCCATCCTGCTTCTCCTTTTCTCCCCTCTCTTCTCTTTCCTTTCTTCTCTCTTCTTATCTCTCCTGCTCATCTCCACCCTCCCTTGCTGGGACGGGGAACCTGGAACACACCCTTTTTCCTGGGGACCACACTGTTACATATTCAGTGTCTGAAAAAGGTTAAATTCTATTTTTCACCCATGTCACAGTCTGATTAGGCAGCCATTCATATTGTTGCCTTCCATTATGTGATTTCAACTGCCTTTGATCCTTGGTGGCCTTTAGTTCATCCTACAATTGGGAAAAGAGAACAAGAACTGTATGTGCTGGGGTGGTGTGATGGGTGCTTACATGGACCAGACCTAGAAATGGCATATAACTTCTGCCTCATTTTGTTGGCCAGAACTCAGTTACATGACCACAGCCAAATGCAGGCGAGGCTAGTAAATGTGGCCCAGCTGGAGCTAAAATAGGAAAAGGAACCAATCAATATATAGCAGACTATTCCTCATTAAGAGCCCCCCACACTCTTTTTTTGTTTTAGTGAACCAGAGTGCTTACCTGTACTGGATAACACATGAATATGGAAATAGGCACTGTAATGATGTAGAACTGACCAAGTATAAGTGCCCATTTGATGATTTGTATATACTTATATTACTGTTTTATATTGTCCTTGAAATATATACAATAAATGTAAATTCCTTTGAAAACTAAAAGACCTATGAGACATGTACAATCCTCAAGGACCCTATGTCCTAATGTTAGGAATGTTCATTCATTACCTGAATGAAATCTTCATCCTATTTGGGCTGGAGTGCTCTCTATGCTTGTGCATTCACCACAGTTAATCTTACCGTTGGGTTTTTGTATATGCCGTTTGCCTGCCTAAAATTCTGTACCTCTTTCATTTCAGAAATTGACCTAATCCTACTGACCACATGATCAAAGACCCCACACTTCTGTGAAGGTTCCCTAGCCTTCCTGTCTTACCTGATATTTGATTTTGCCTAACTCATACCTCATACAGAAAAAAAAATATTCACGCCGTTATTTTACTGATGAATATGTGACTTGACTCATCAAATGATTTCCTAGCCAGAGCCTGGAGGAATTTTTCACTATCCAAAGAAATGAAGGATAAAATGCTGGGATTTTTTAAAAGTTTAATTAATTCAACCTCTAAAAATTATTTTCCTAATAGTATGTCTTTTCTATTTTTTTAATGTTAACATGACTTTGCTTTTGTAAAACGATGATTTGAGAGACAAAGAAAAACGTATCCCTTCTTCTCCCTCCAACCTTTACACTTCCCACCCCCCTTCCCACTCCTCTTTGAAAGTCAGAATTGATGTCCTTTAGGTTACCCTGAAAGTTTAAATCCAGGTGTATAAGGTGAGATATTATGACAACAAAAGTGAAACATCTCCAACAATAAAGAAATTTAAAGAAGTCCTGAAGAAGATAGCCTTGGCAGGGTTGATTTACTCCGTGACTGGTGGTGTCAAGGATCCAGACTCTTTCTGAAGTGGACTTTCCTGGACAGTCATCTTCAGTAGGGTTAAAGTGGCAGTCACCATTCTAGATGTCATAAACCGACATGCCAGGGTTTGGCAAAATGAAAAGAGATGGTCTCTCTCTCTCTATCTTTTGTTAAAGTAAGAAAACAGTTTTCAGAGTCAACAAATGGAATTCTCTCTCAACTCCATGGCTAAAAGCATGTCACTGGCTGACAAAAATCAATCACTCCTGTAAAAGGAAGGGGATAAATATGATTGATTAGGATGGACCACTGAGTTGGATTTAAGGTTACCTTCTCTGAGGAGTAGAAACTAGAATAAAATTGGGTGCTACAAACACAAAAGAAGTAGGGACATGGTTGTCAATCAAGGTTTACTGTAACAGACCAATTCTACATGTCTTCCTACAGCACAAAAAAATAGTTGAAGGAGTAGGAGAGATTAAAAATAAATTCAGGTCTTGAGAGTAGGGAAATTGATTCTTCATTCCTTTTTTTAGAACCAATGAATGCCTTCATAATTTATGATAATGTTTATATGTACCGTATAAAATCCCTTCTTTCTTCTTCCTTATAGTGTTATAAAGATAAATAAGCTCTATAAAGTCATATACCAAAATATGTTTTTAACGCAATATTGATTATTTCAACTTTATTTCTAAAGAGCTGTAGAAATCCTATAAAAAGAAAAATGAAACTCTAGTAGATGCATAGAGAAGTCAAACAATTGAATAGATTTTTAAAGTAGCAATTTCCCACAAGCATGTCAGAAAAATATAAATATCTGAAAAAACTATTCAGCTTCACTAGTAGTCAAAAGAAATGCAAATTAGCATGATAAACATTTTCACCCATCAAACTGGCAATTCTTTTCTTAAGCTTAGTATTAAAGGTTAGTGTGTATGTACAGAATTAGACATCTTCATACTGATGGTGGGGTTGTAATGTGCTGTTTCCTTTCTGGTTGTCATTTTAACAATGTGTGACAGCATTGTTTATTTCCTGTCTTCTCCGGTCTTAGGGTTATTGGGTACAGAGACTGTATTTGTGCCCCCCCCCCGTTTTCCTGGTATCTAAAGCATTGCCTAATAATTCAATAAATGTGTATCTAATATTGAGTGCTCACTAGGTATTTGTTGAATTAATAAACATGTTTAAAGTCTTTAACCCTGGCATTAAAGTCTCTAGGAATATATATGAAACAAATAACACTTATTTACCAAGAGTTAATCTATAAAGATGCTTAAAAAGTGATGTTTAGCAATAGGGTATTAGCATTACAAATGTTAGTACATTCAAATGATAACAGTTAATAAAAAGTTTCAGAAGATTATTTAATAACATTAAAAATGTTTATGAAAGTATACTGTCAAATCAAGAAAGATTTCAAAGTAACATGATCTCTTGTTAAAAACATGGATAAGGGGCCTCCCTGGTGGCTCAAGGGGTTAAGTCTCAGCACTATGAAGCCATCAGCAGCCACTGCAGCACAAGTTCGATCCCCAGACAGAGAGCTAACCCAGCAGATCTCTCCTGTCTCGCCCGCTGCTCCCCTCAGCAGTGTGTTTCAGTATATCCACCTGTTCTGCTCCCCACTCTGTATATGGTGAACCCTCTCACGCCCCACACCTCTGGCCTATGCCCCAGCTCTTGTATGCATAAATAAATAAAATAAATCTTAAAAAAAAATGGAAAAGTGTAAGTGCTTAGAAAAATGTATACAAAATATAATGGAGATATATGGGAAATATACAAATAATGTGAACTGTTATTATTCCATTAAGAAAGGAATATAGCTGATTCTTTTTTATGCTTTTTATATTTAACATGTATTGTTATAATAATGATGGAGAAAATAAATGTTCTTTTGTTCAAGTGAATGATCTGAGGAAAAATCTTTTTCCTCTCTACTACTCCTAGTCAAATGTCATTATTTTATATTGCTAAATATGTCTTGATAAAGGTAATATACTTTATCAACCAAACTAAGCATAAAGAACTAAATATGGTATTTTTGTGCCAGATTGTGGGATGTTTTCCCACTGTGATTTTGGCAGCAAAGACACAGATTTTTAAGTGGTATTTTATTTTATTTTTTAAAGATTTATTTATTTATGCATGCAAGCTGGGGTACAGACCAGAGGCCTGGGGCAGCAAGAGACAGAGTTCATCAGAGATAGAGTGGGGAGCAAAACAGGCAGATTGACGGAAATACACTGCTGAGGGGAGCTGCGGGCAAGGCAGGAGAGGTCTGCCGCACCATGTGGGAATCTCCCCAGCCGGGCGTCGAGCTCTTGTCGCTGCTGCCGACAGCTCCACAGAGCAGCGCCTAACCACTCTGCCACCGGGGAGGCCCAAGTGGTATTTTAAAGATCAAAAAGGGTCACAGATTTCTGTGTAGTCTGTAGAGCTACATTTTTTAGATCTGAACCTCAAAATTTAATCTATTGTATTTGAAATTAAGCCTCAATCTTGTATATCTTATAAATAAGCACATCAACTTCATGTTTTAAAAGGCTGCTTGTGTACTTCTCTCTCTTTGCCAGTGCTATTTAAAGAGTGGTGTGAGCACACTTATCAATAGAGTGTGTGAGTCATATCAATAATTATGAGCAACAGCAATACTTTTCTCAAAGATGTACAGCATTTAAAAAAATTCTAAGCAAAATACTGTCTTTGCAACTGAATGCAACTAAAAGATAAGGGCTCTTATAAGCAGTGGGGTTCTTTGTTGTTTTTGATCAATTGATATTTTTGTAGGTGAGAAACAAGTGATCCAGTAAACATAAAACTTGGCATTTTTGACATTCACTTATGCATCCATATTTGGTTGTAAACCCACTGCTCCTAAGACATGATTCACAATCTCCTGCATGTTTTATGAGGCTTCCAGGTAGCTCCCTTGGGTTCTCCATGGTGGATGTTAGTATTTTTTTTTTCTGCTTTTATCAAGCCTATGTTTCTACCTCCTGCCCCTTTCCACTTGACCTCAACACTAGCATTATTCAGAAAATAAAAGGCACCAGGCAGAACATGACTCTACTTTGCTCCTCTGAACTACAACCTTGGCTAGCTTAGCAATCCATGCTCCTCTCTGTGCTTTGGTCTCATTTTCCCCTGACTTCTCAGAAACTGTTTCCACAAATTAACCCCATCTCCTCTACCTTCAACCACGGGCATCTCAAAATCCTCTTGGATAAAATATAAATAACATTAATAAAATGGAAATTCACATTTACTAAGCATCTTGTTTATGGGGCTAAAGGCTTTAAAATGTGTTAACTTATTTCTTTCAATCTCTTTTTAAGGCTGATGTTGTTTCCCATACTATGCAGATTAAGAAACTGAAGCTCAGAAAGGTAAGTACCACATAAGCTTATGCAATATGTATGTGGCAAAATGGGGATTCAAATGAAACTCTGATTGCAAGATTCTATCTTAACCATTTTGCTATTCTGCCCTGTTTGTCTCGGAAAAGCCCTCTCGGGAACCCAATCCATTTCTCTCAGACTCACAGTAGGCAAACTTCCTAAAACATTTGTATTCACTTAACATTCCACTTCACTTCTCACACCTCAATCCACCGCGGGTTAGCATCTGCCCCACCAGTGATCACTGAAATCATTTGGGGCAACAGCATCAGTTGCCCTATTTGACTGGTCTCTATTGACAGTTTCTCCTTAAAGTACTCTTTTCCATGCACTTTCATAAAACACGCATTTTGCAAGTTTTCTCTTTCTACCCAGTCAATCTTTGGGTCATGATGGCTTCTTTTTCTCTGTCTATCCCTTAGGTGTTCAGATTCCTCAGATCTTTCTTAGGTCATCTCTTTTCATTACAGATACTGTCCTGGCAGCCTCATCCATTCCTGTGGGTTTACTCCTGTTTGCCACTAAATCCACATTTCTCTCTAGAGCCCAGGTCTCTATTCTGACTATTGAGATCTGCTATCTCCTGCCTCTTTGACATCTGACTTTACATGCCCCACAAAGGCAAGAGCAGAATAATGAAGTACTGGTAATATATTTTCTAGATCAGACCACTGTGCTTGAATCCCAGTTTGACCACCTAGAATCATGTATTTTTGGATATGTATCTCCCTGGATGTCCATTTCTCACCTCACCTGTATATGTGTGAGTGTGCATGCGCACACACACACACACACACACACACACACACACTTCTTTTTCTCTTTGTGAGGAAGAACATCTTTTACAAATAATGATACTATTATATCATTGCAGCTTATATTTTCATAATCATTATGCTGGTCACCTGCTAATTAAGTGAGCACCTGTTTTGTTCTATTTATTATGGTTCCCTATTTATTATGAGTCATAAGCCAAAAAGGAGAGGGAGGCTGGAGGGAGGAAGAGTGGGAAGTAAAATGATTGGAATTTTTAAAAAAGAAAGAAAAGAAAACCTGAATTTTTACATAATTTTACACAAATTGCTGTTCATTAATGGCATCATTCAAGGTAATCAGTAAACATTAGTAACTAAGAGGGACTTGCTGCATACAGCAGATTAATACTCAATGAACAATTATGAAGTCATATCTGGTGACCATCAGGGTCACTGTAAAAAAATTTAAATATGTTTATGTGGATTCTCCCTAGACTTGCTGAATTGGTACCTCTGGGGATGGAAGCCAGAAAAAATGTATGTTTTAAAGTTCTCAGCTGATTCTGATGATCAGTCTTACTTGGAAACGATTGACAAGCAGGGTTTAAACCTACAATATAACAAAATAGTCATTGTCTTCTTTAGAACACTGTGAAAACTATTTTTAGTGTGGTCTGCTATTTGTTTAAATCTGGGCTAATTTGAGAGGACTCGCAGGACTTCTTCAATGCCTGTGACTTAGACAAAGACTACATTTACAGTCTTTCTGATGACATGTGACCATGTGTCTAAGTTCTGCCAACGGGATGGAAGTGGAAATAGGATTTGCCAATTAGGGTCTTGCCTTTTTAAGTGGTGATTTCTAATAGTTCTTAATAGTTTTATTAACCCTTTTGCCATCCAGGAGACGCCTAAAGACTTCTTAAAATAATATTTTTATATGCATAAAGTAAACTACTTTTAATGACAAAGGAGACTTATCATATGACATGGTGTTATAAAGATATTAAAAGAATAAGTTTGCGATACGGCGATGTAGATATTTATCATCACATTCAACAAGATTTAGTATCAGGTCAATGGCAGAATTATGAACATTAGGGCAGCCTGGGGTGAAGGTAGGAGAGCTATTTTAGAGTAGGGTAATGTTTTAAATTCAGAGTACTTAGGTTTCTGTGGCTTCTAAGATTGAATTGACTCTATTTTTATGTTTCCGAAACCTAATAACTTCTAACTTTGTCCTCATCCTGCCCAAAGTCCTGATCCTTAACCGTTAGTTTGAGGAAAATTATAAATAAGTTGTTTCCATAGCTTGGCTATTACAAAAGTGCTACAATATTTCTTCAAAGTACTGTTTTTGCATTCTCTGGAAAATAACATGGAGTAGAATTGCAGTATCATATGATAGATTTATTTTCAATATTATGATGAATCTTCATATTGTTTTCCATAAGGGCTGGACTCCAGGTTCTTTTTTCTCTACACCCTTGTCAATGTATGTTGTATTTGGTTGTTTTAATATACGCCATTTTCACTGGAGTGAGATGGTATTTCATTGTGGTTTTGATTTGCATTTCCCTGATGATAAGTGATTTTGAACATTTTTTTATATGTCTGGCGGCCATCTGTATGTCTTCTTGAAAAATTGTCTATTTAGCTTTTCTGCACATTTTTTGATTGGGTTCTTTGTTTTCTTTTTGTTGAGTTGTATGAGTTCTTTGTAGATCTTGGGTATTAGTATCTTGTCGAATGTATGAGATGCAAATATTTTCTCCCATTTGGTAGGATGTGTTTTCATTTTAATGATAAGTTCTTTTGCTGTGCAAAGGTTTTTCTAGTTTACTGTAATCTCATTTGTTTATTTTTACTTTTGTTTCCTTTGCTGTTGGAGTCAAGTATCCAAATACATCACTGATGTGACTGTCATGGAGTATTTTTGCCTATGTTTTCTTCTAAGTATTTTATGGCTTTGGGTCTTACTTCCAAGTTTTCAATCCATTTTGAATTCATTGTTATATATATAACATGTTGTATATATATGTATGTTATATATATTCAATCCATTTTGAATTCATTGTTATATATATCAGGCATGAGAAACTAGCCTGATCTGTATAAAACTACTTGACACCTTTTTATATTTAATGTGCTGCTTAACTTGGAGGAGAAATCATATCCATTTTTAAAAAAATTAGCATGTGAACCTGGTTGAATCAAAACCAATTTTTAAATTTATTCCACTCATGAGAAAATAAATATCTTCTGAAATGAGGAACAAAAAAAGATATGCAAGTATATATTCACTGGGAGAATCTACAGTATGTCTATATGTTTAGTTATTCTTTTCTTTTAGGTCAGTCCTTGAACGTTCTCTCAGGTTATCTTCTTGCATCATCATTATAAGGATCAGATGAAATAACATATGAAACTGGATCTTGTAAGCACTACTGTTCCTCTTCTATGCAAAAATAAGGTGTTGTTACTATCAATGGATGGCTTAGGAAGTCACTTCTCCAAAGGAGTTTAGCTGGTTTTCCCCATTTAGTTTTTATGTGTCCGTTTATCTTTTACTACTGACCTGTTTGTCCTTTTTGTTCTCTACATGAGACTATGATCCATTCACTAGGGAGAACTTTGAATTCTATCTCAAAACTATCAACTATTTTGCTGGGTGGTTTCACTTGAGTCAAAGACTTCCATATTTTTTTTGTTAAGTAGTTTACTGGATTCTGCTACAAGTTACCAACATCCATACAGAGAAGGGGTTTATAATAAATGGAAAATAATTTCATATCAGAAGGAGATACTTAAATGCAAGTGGCAAAGAAATAATTAGTGTCGCAGCCTAGACCCCCATATTGTTTTGACAAGGTCACTTTATGGGTGGTGAGCCTTCAAGGAAGTGTTCCCAAAGTCAGGATGCGATATTTCTTCTTGCAAATAAATTTAAGTATAATTTCAGGAGAACAGTAACTAAGTTTCTCCACCATGCCTGCATGCATTGGCCTTACTCATTAGCTCCTGGCAGCGAGATATCCTTGTAACAGTGAAGTGTCCTTGCCCGGTCAAGGGTTAATGTTTGAACAAAGAACAATTAATCCCTTCCCCTATTTCCCTTCCTGGCCTGATAAAATCAGCTTAGATTATTTCCTCCAGAGATTAGCATAAAGATGTTTCTTTTATCATTGGTCTTGGTTTCAGACAATAGGTATGGAGACAGCAGCCTCCACCCTAGGCCTAG
>PVIJ01024329.1:0-12503 GCA_004024925.1 Scalopus aquaticus
ATTTATGTATACAAGAGCTGGGGTGTGGGCCAGAGGTGCAGGGGTGGGGGATGAGAGGAATCACCAGTCTAACCTGGCCCTTAAAGAAAAATTATTTTGAGAGAATTGTAGGTACACATGCAGCTCTAAGAAATAATACAAGAGGTTCTTATACCCTTCCCTTGGTCTCTCCCAATGGCAACATTTCACAACAGGGAAATTACCATAGAGTGGATCCACATTCTTCAGATTTTACATTTTGCATGCACTCAGCATGTGTGCATGCATGCACATCCATTTAGTTCCATGCAATTTTATCACATGTCAACTCATGTGATACCATCACAGTCAAGATACAGAACTTTGCCATCATCAAAGCAAGCCTCATTTGGACTTTTAAAAGCCATAATGTACTATCTTGATGGTTCTCAAAGAACAACCCTTAGATGCATCCAAGTATGCTGGTCTACCTGTTAAATGTGCAGATCCCTGGGTGCTCCCAGCACCCCCTAGGAACCTGTGTGTCTGGGATTGGGGCTGTACCTTTAATGATGTCAGACACTGAGAACTCGCCCATCTCCAATGCACCCTCCATACTCTAGCTGCCAGAGGTCCTTCTAAACCACAGCTCTGACCATGCGCCACCTAACTCCCTGCATGGCACCCCACTGCCACCAGGATAGACACCTCAGCAAGCAAAGCCCTCTGGGTCAGGCCACACTTGCACCTCCATTCACCCCACCCCACCGGGTGAAATTCCTCCAACCCCTCTGATTTTTCAGAGCACCCCACCTACCTTCATCCTGCTCTGATGTCCATCACGCTGTTCCCTCTGCCCGGAAGGTCCTTCCCACTCTTCTTTGCCAGATGCAACACTGTTCCAATTACAGTGGACCCTTGATTGGAGCCACGTGGACCCACTTAACGGGGATCTTTTTCTATCTGTGGTTCCATTCACAGATTAAACTAACATGGGTGTTGGGTGGGGGGGTGTCCTTAAACCAACCTCTCCTTGGATACTAGGGACAACTGTGGTTAAGTTTCGGTGTAGTCAGAAGTTACATGTGGATTTTTCAGTGTGTAAATGGGAGCCCCTAGTTTCTGTCTTGTTCAAGGGTTAATTGTACTTACTCATTTTTAAAGAGAACTTTTTTTAAAGGACATTTTTAAAGAGGTTTGATGTCACGCAGCAAGTGAGGGCAGGACCAGCTGGAGCGGGAATCCAGCTGGGACTCGCTGCTCCTGGTCTTACTGTTTACCAAGCCGCCATGGAGGCCCAGGACCAGGTCTCTCCTGCAGGGCGGGGCCCTCCCTCACCTCCACATGGGTTTGCCTTTGTATTCACCTGCCTCTCAGACCTCTCACCCAGGCCAGCCTCTCCCCCTTCGCTCACCGGAGAAGTGGTTCTGGGTATCGGGCCTGAGCTGAGGGAGGAAGGGAAATGGGATTGAACCCAGGGAGTAAACCAGCTCCGGAGTGGGTTGCTGGGGGCCAGCAGACCGTAGGGGAGGGGTCTGAACAAGTCCTCAGGGACTTCAGAAGAGGTGCTGACGGCGGCTCCTAGAGGGAGAGAAGGAGCAGAGTCAGTCCAAGTTCCCTCCTCTGCCGCCCCCTCCCTCCAGAGCTCCCTCGAAACCCGAGCCGGGGGGCCTAAAAATAGCCCCCGAGGCGCAACCGCCGGCTGCCCCGGTGACCTTCTGGGTAGCACAGGCCGAAGGCGGGCGGGCAGCAGGAAGGCAGGGCGCCGGCCCCCCAGGACTCATCTCCCAGGGCACCACCCCGCGGTGCCCCTGTGCCATCCAGTTCCAGCGTCCCTCCAGCCGAGCTCGCAGAGGCCATGCAGAAAGCCCGAGGCCTGCGAGGCGAGGACACGGGCACGAGGGCACCCCCCAGCCCCGGGGTACCCCCGAAGAGAGCCAAGGTGGGGGCCAGCGGAGGGGCCGGCGGAGGGGCTGCAGCCGGGGCGCCGGTCTTCCTGCGGCCCCTGAAGGACGCGGCGGTGTTTGTGGGCAGCGACGTGCGGCTGCGCGTGGTGGTGAGCGGGACGCCCCAGCCCAGCCTCAGCTGGTTCCGGGATGGGCAGCTCCTGCCCCTGCCGACCCCTGAGCCCAGCTGCCTGTGGCTGCGGAGCTGCGGGGCCCAGGACGCCGGTGTGTACAGCTGCAGGGCCCAGAACGAGCGGGGCCAGGCCTCCTGTGAGGCTGCCCTCACTGTGCTGGAGGTCGGAGGTAATGGGAAGGTGGGGGCGCGCCTGCAGGGTGGGGTACTGAGAAGCAGAGAAGGGTTTCCCCAGCCACGTGGGGGAGGTCGGTGTTCACCCAGCTTCTTCCCTGGTGCTCTGCTGCTCAGCTAGCTGACCCAGGAGTGCCCATCATGACGGACGTGCAGGAAACTGGGTGCCAAAGTAAAGAGGCTCCCCACACAGTGGTCATAGGCCAAGGGCCAGCATTTGGTAAGCGGAGCTGAACCCCACTCAGACCTCTTTGGGAATTCCCCAGGGGCGGTACTCCTGGGTTTTCTGTAGAGAGAGTCCTCTTGGGAGAAATGTTCTTTATCAGCTCCAATAATTTAGACTTGAGGTACCTGATCAGCCCCTTACAGGTGTGTGCATGTCTGAAGGGGGTCCAGCACCGCCCCCATGGCTGCAGTATTGAGGAGATGGGGCAGCTAATTGCTGGGGCAGGTTGGTAAGGTCTGCCCAGGCAGGGGTGCAGGGTGCGAACAGGGTGCGGAGCAGCAGGAGGAGGAACAAGGGCTGAGGTTTCCTGCCTGGTGTTGATGTGGGTGCTTGAGATTCCGTGTGCACGTGTGCAGGCTGTTGCAGCTGCGGAGGAGGGTCTGGTGGTCCAAGTAGATGAGGGACCCTAATTGGTGGTCCAAGGAGGTGCGGTTACTGTGGCAAGCCCCTGGGTCATATCCCCTGAGCTTCGGAGGGCATGGAATGGGGGTGCTCTGGCCAGGCCTGGGCCGCTGTTCTCGTGCAGGTGGAGTACCAGTCTCTTGTGAAGGAGGGATGGTGGCTCAAGGCAGAAGGGGCGGGGTGTGGGCCTATGCTCAGGGTCCTGCAGAGGCTGGGGTGGACGCCACACCAGGACATATTCTCCTTGGGCCAGGACTTGGGCTTCCTTTTTAACTTTCTCAGCCCCTCAGTCAGCCAATTTTGTTTGGGCCAAAGACAGAGTCTCAGCAGATCGAGCCATAAGCAAGAATTCTGAGGAAATAGGTTGCAGTTGGGACAGATGGCAAAGAGCTTAGGGATCACTGAGTCTGTCTTGGGCATTTTTAATAGGGAATCCCCACTCCAGATGGATGACGTCACGTGGGGCACAGACTTGGGTGCTGCAAAGGAGACACGGGTGAAGGACCTCCGCAGCAGGATAGGAAAGAAGGCTCTGGGAGCAGCAGAGTCAGGAGGTGGGGCGGCCTCAGCACCTCCCCTCTCCCCAGCCCCACTGTGCCCACCCTGCCACTGTCTTCACTGAAAGAGAGCGCCATGGCAGCTTCTCTCGGGCGGGCTTGTACCTGGCCAGGGCCAGGCTTCCCCTGCCTGATGGGGTGCATCCTGGCAGAGCCCCCATCTGAGGAAGAATTGGACTCTGGGGATCTTAGCTTGGCTCTCCTCAGGGGCAAAAGGGACTGAGAACAGAAGAGAAATCAAAGGGCGAGACAGAGTGATGAGAACACAGCTTGGGGGAGGGAAGGAGAGGTCAGGGCAGGGAAAGGAAGCATGGAGGAGGGTGGCGGCCATAGCATTTGCGTGACAGTTGGGAAGGCCGTGGAGAGCAGCTCGAACACTGCCTTTCACAGGTGAGCACACTATGGCCAAGGGCGGAGGGGCACAGCCAGAAGACAGCAGCCAGTTATGGCCACCCCAGAACCAAGAACTAGGTTCCCACTCTGGGGGCTTTCCCCACCCCCAAATTGTTTATTGAGGTCAAGTAGGTCTACATCTTTGTATCTGCCCCAGAGGTTATACATTCAAATCTCTGTAAATGTCTACTTTCACACCCTGCCCCCCACCTATACCCCAATAATACTCCACCATGTTCCACTGGGTCTCCTCCCTCCCCTATTCCCACCCCATCGCCCTCCCCCTCTGATTGCCTCAGTTTTATAGTCTGATGTTAAGAGTTTATTACTGATTTGGTTTTGACTGACCCTTTGTTATGTTTATCTGTGTTCCACATATAGGTGAGACCATCAGGTATTTATCTTTCTCCTTCTGCCTTATTTTGCATTGTTCCCGCCAGTCCCTTCCATGTGGTCGCAAATGACGGGAGTTCATTCTTTTTTATTTATTGCTGAGTCTTCCACTGTGTATATACCACATTCTTCTGATCCACTCCTCTGTCGTGGGCACTTTGGCTGTTTCTATAACTTAGTTACCATAAATAGTGCTGTAATGAACATTGGAGTACATATATCCCTTTGAATAAGTGTTTTTCTATTCTTTGGGCAGATATCTAGGGGTGGAATTGCTGGGTCATATGGTAGATCCACTTTTAGTATTTTGAGAAACCTCCATACTGTTTTCCATAGAGGCTGGACCAGTTTATATTCCTACGCTCAGTGTACATGGGTTCTTTTTTCTCCACATCCTCAACAACTCTTGTTGTTTCTGGGGGCATTTATACTACTCAAGAAATTCTGGAGGAGGGGCAAAAAGGGCTGGGAGCGGCCCATTTATGGAAAGTAGCCCATAATAACCTTTCTAATAGCCCATAATAGCCTTTCTAGTAACCAGGGCCTCCTACCCTGCCCTGTTCCCCCCCAAAGTGGAGAGAACGGCAGTTCTAGAGCCCCCCAGTGGCATTGCTCCCTGAGGCACTCTGCAGTCTGGGGGGCATGGTTGGCAAAGCTGAACCTTGGCTGGGCATCCCTAGAGACAGGTAGAACTGTATGTTTGAGTGTCTTGGGATAAGGACAGGACCCTGGGTGCTGTGTGCTTGGATTTGGGGCCTTTCAACTGTCTTCAAAATAGGAAGAGGGTATTGTTGCAGCAAGTCGTATTTGAGAACTTTTTCTTACCAGTGATTCTTCACCTCAAGACCAGCCTTATGATTAGTATTAACTGGTAATAATTCTTGCTAATGTATAATGACTCGCTACTATGCTACTGTGTAGCAGGTAATCTGCTATGATATCCTTTGACGTATCATTTAAGCAATCTTGATATATCCCTAGTAACCTGGGGAAACTGAGGCTATACTGCAGAGGGCAGCTGGGCAAGCAGCTCAACATCACTCAGACTTACTCGTGGAAAACGTTCTAGGTTGGGGTCAACAGCAGGAGGATTTCTGGGTTCTCGAGGAAGCTTAGCCAGGACCTGGCTGCAGAGGGAAGGAAGCAGTTTCCTGGCTGGGACTGCTGTCTGGCTCGGCGAGACGGGTTGATGCTAAGGTTCCTGGCACTCCTGAAGCCTGAGATACTAGCTCAAGTATGGAGGAATATTGGCATGGCTTTGGGGCCATGAGTAGAGGAACGAGTTGCAGGCTGGAGAGTTTGCAGCATGAGAAACAGGACCATGGGGCTTGGGGTACAGAGATGAGGAAAGAATTGGGATGATGAAAATGGCAGAAATGCAATCCTTGTACAATCCTTAACATATGATGCACCCTATCTAACCTAATTATTTAATCTTCTAAACTCCCAGGTTATAGATATAACTAGTACGCATATAACAATTTCAAAGAGGGAATTTGCCCAAGGTCACATGGTTAATGAGATAGCAGAGCCGATCTGAAAAGCTGGGTTGGTCCACATTGTCTGTTTTCAGAGAGAGAAGCCTGGGAAGACTAAGGTAGGGATCTGTCAATATTGTCCAAGCTGTCTCCTGGCCCAGTCTCCAAAATAGCAGGCATGCTTCTCTTTCAGAACACCAGGCTCCCACCTGCAGAGGCTGAGAGCCATGTGCAAATCAATTGACAAGGCAAGTACCACCCTCAAAGCTTGGGGCACGTGTGGCTGGAGAGGAAGGCCTCACTAAAGGTGGAGGGTAAGGAGAGGGCACAGCCTGGAGAAGGAGCAAGCTGCCCATCTCACCATGTTGTCAGTTGGAAGTTTCAGAGCCAGGGTCTGGAAGATGCTGGTGCTAATCAGAGCTGAAGATGACTAGATGGTGATGAACCATGCTGGGGATTTGGGGGCATGGAGAGGCGCACTTAGAGATAGGGAGAGAGGGTCACCTTAGGCAAAAGAAAGGTGAGGAATATACCAAAACCCGTGTTGAGGTATATTCTGCAGTTGTCATCTGTTTCACCTGGAACTTGAAACTGCCTGGATGAAAAACCAGGAGGAAACTAGTACCGAGTTGAGCAGGGATATAAAGCGACTATCCATTCGTGCCAAGTCCAAACAGGGGTAGGAGGAGGAGCCAGAGTGGGAGCAGTGAGAGTCCTGGGAAGGAAGAGAGCGGAGCAGAGAGCCCCAGGGTGCCAGAGCCCCTGCTAGAAGCTCTTTGCTGAAACCAGGTCAGGCCCTCCCGGGAAGAGGCTAGCGGATGTGACAGTCACTTCTCCAGCTGTTTCTTAGAAAAAGGTCTGGGTCAGGACAGATTAAGGGGGGAAGCCAGGATGGTGGAGCTATTCCAGGAAGTGTCACTGTCTTCATCCCCACCATGGTCATCCCCTTCCACCCCCCCTCTGCCACCCTCCCATATTTTTCCATTGTTTACTTTAAGCCCGTCACTGCTCTAAGTGCCTGGAGGGTGGGGAGACCAAGATCCCACCCCCTAGGGATAGTAAGGGGACAGACAGTATGCAATAAACATAATCTGTAGTCAAACCTTATTCCACATGTCAGAAATACAGAGTAGAGTCATCAAGAGGGGAAAAGGGGGAAACTGAGTCCATGCAGGGAAGAGAGGAGACAAAGAGGAGGGCCAGCATAAAGCTTCGGGCGGGCATGGCTTGACAGTGCGGGTTTTCGCTGATTAAGGGAAAAGGCCAGTGGGGCAGAAATTGGAAGTCTGGGTTTGGGGAAATGGCAGGGGCACAGCTGCCCAATCAGAGAAAAACAATGGGGCAGTCTGGAGCAGCTGGGGGAGGCCCTGGTGAGAGCCCGCCCCAGGCCAGTCCTGTGGGGGTGAGCAGTACAGCCCAGAGCAGGAACACAGAATCCCACAGGCCTCTGCTCTCCCAGCTGTCCCGTCACTCATGCTTGCTGCCCATTGGTTATTTTTGCTACGGAATGTGCCAGCCCCTCGGATTCTCCTGGGGAACAGGGGCTCAAGTTACCCCTCTCCTCACTCAGCTCCCCATCTGTGAGTGGGAGTGTTTGGGGTTGGGCAGGGAAAGCGCCTGTGGGTAACCAGGGTCTTCTGGCTGGAACTGATACGGACACACACGTGTGCCTCTTAGTACACGGACATACATGTGTCTGCACGTGCCACATTTCTCTCTGGGGGCCTGGGAAAAAGGACCACTTGTGTGCACCCATAAGACATGACCTGAAACATTGAAATAAAGGGTCCATAAACTCAAAGGCCTCCAGGAGGCAAGTCGAAACTGAACAGTTGTCAGCAAGGCTGAATTTGTGCATGTTTGCCCCACCTAAAATATTGTGTAGGCTGAACAAAACTCACCAGCTGGCTCTATTTATTTCCCACCCATGCTTTAAAGAAATAAATTTAGGGGGCCCACTGACCCATCGGTGAGTGAAATTTTATGGTGTAATGGTCAATAATTCAGTCACAGTGTCTGGTATAGGCGCTCCCTGTTATTGGCTGTGTGACTTTGGGCAAGTAATCTCTCTGTGCCTCAGTCTACCATGCCCTGCCCGGCCCCAGGATTGAATGAGTTTCATTGTATAAAGTGCCTAGCACAGTGCAGGGTACACTATGCACACAGTAACTGTTAATGATAATTACTTAGTAGACACATCTCAGAAACCAGGACTGGCACTACTTTGCATGCTGGGTTTGGAGAAATGACAGGGGGCACAGCTGCCCAATCATGGAGAAAAAAATGGGGCCATCTGGGGGCAGTTCTGGGGAGGATGTGGGTCTGGAGGACACATAAATACGCAGACCTGTGTGGCTTTGGCTGAGTAGTGGTACTTCTCTGAGCCCTGTGGCTTTTCAGTTAAATGGAGCCAGCTAAATGTCCGGAAGGGTTTCAAGCTCACCAGATTGTCATGAATGAGGTGACATTTATAAAGTGTCTGGAACTTGGTAAATGCTAAAAAAGAATCTTAGTTGGGAAGATGGGTGTGGGGCAAGAGCATGTTAGTTTTGTGTGGATCAAATATGCATGGTGCTGATGGGAGGGTGATGAGCTTCAGGCTCAGTGAGTGTGCTCAGCTGTGAGTGAGAAGGTGGGTCAAATTGGTGAATAATAGAGGTAGCTCTGGACACCTTGGCCGGCCGTGTATGCCAAGGTGCAGGACAGTGTCTGCCATCAAGAAAGCGGCAGTCTGGGTCCAGGTCACCTCAGAGGCCCCACCCCCAGGACCAGGCACCCCCAGGCGGCACTATGTCCCTGGGCGGGTTGGGTACTGCCTGGCAAGTATGCGTGTGCGCATGTTTGCAGAGTGAGCGAGTGGAGCTGCGGCTGACCTTCCAGAGCCGCCCCGCGGGAGGCGGGTGGGGGTGGCGAGGAGGCCGCGATGGGCTGCCAATGAGAGTGCCCCAATTCTCACTGGGGCTACTGCGCCCCTTTCTGTGCCTCAGTTTCCCCATGTGCCCAGGGCCCGGGAGGCAGAAGCGGGGTGGGGGTGCCGGGAGGCAGGTGAGCGCCACCTCAGGGGACACAGGGCTCAGGCTAGGGAAGGGACGCCAGGTGGGGTGCAGGCTGGCAAGGGAAGGGCGGGATCTAGGCGCAGCCGCCGCCGCCACCTCCTTACCCCTGCTTGGGCTCCCGCAGCCCCGAGGCTCCTTCCGCCACAGGCGCGGGCTCCCGCCCGCTCCCCGGCTGGCCCCCGGCCCCGCCTCCGACTCCGCCCCGCCCCCGCCCGTCCCCTCCTAGCCCGGCCGCCGGCCCGGCCCCCTCCCCCGCCATGAAGAAGCTGTGGGTGAAGAAGCGTTTCCAGGTGAGGGCTCCGGGGGCGGGCGGCGCCGGGAGGGGGCCGGGAGGGCTGGGCGCCCCGGAGGGAGGGCGGGTCACCGCGCCCGGGCCCCGGGGAGGGGGCGCTGTAGCCGCTCCTGCCCCACCCCGGCCACCGAGGGCCGGGGGTCAGGGACTCACGGAGGGGCTGCCGGCCAGCGTCCTGGGCGCGGAGGCCCCTCCGGGTGCCCAAGGGCAGACACCCCCACCCCCAGAGCCCGCAATCCCTGCAATCACCCCGGGAGGCCCCCGCGGCAGCCTTCGGCAAGGAGCGCCCTTCGTCTTCTTGGCCATCCCCTCTCCTGTAGCCTCTGTCCAACCCCGGCCCCCGCCGGGCTTTCCCCAGCCCCCCAGTCTGGAGCCTTCCATCTTCTAGGGCTCTTGAAAGCAACGCACAGAGATCCGCGCTGAGCTCACTACATCCCACTAGCCCTGCCCTGTCCTCTGAATACCTGGGCCTCTTGCCTGCATTCCTGAGGCTCTGGCCCTTGCGGGGACCTTGCCCTCTGTCCCCCATCACTCAACTCGCCCACTTGACACCTATCCCAGGTATCTGTCCTCCCCTAGCAGGAATCTGTGTCCTTGTCCCTCCATCTCCCCGTCATCCCAGGCACCCCCCCCCTTCTTCACCTCAGTCAGCTGCCTGTCTTGACTCAGTCCTTGGGGGTGTTGCTTAGGTCCCCATCGTGTGAGCCTCTGTCCACCACGAACCCCAGCATTTGACCCACACAGCCTTGCTGTCCTCTCTCCTTCCTTCCTGGCTCCAACCAAGAGCCAAGCTGGAGCTCCAGCTAGGAGAGCTGACAGGCAAGAAAGAGCAGAGACACTCCCAGTGGGGGAAGCTGGCTTCCTGGGGTCTCTGCCCATCTCACTACCCAGCCCTCCATTGGCCCCTGAAATGAGTTTCTGTTTGATACAGAGGCTCAGGTTATAGGAACATCAGGAGTGAGCCTTCCCTCAACAACTCTTTCTGGCTTTTCTCTTTCAGAAAACCGGCCACTCCCGCCGGGCCTTTGGCCGACTCACCCATGGTGCGTGGACTCTGGGCTCCCTGCTCCAGCCCACGCCCATTCTTCCTTTTGGTCCATGACCCTTCATGAGACCCCCAGGACACAGTCTGCCCCCCCACTCTCACACTGTCACCCAAAAAGGAACCTGCGACTGAGAGGACCTAGCAGTGGGGTTGGGGGAGCCCTAGCACACCACACTCTGGGCCTGGTCTCACTGTTCTCCATTTGTGGAACCAAGTGCAGATGAGTTCATTGCCATGTTTTGACAGCCAGCGCATGGCTCCTGATTGGCATGGCACTCACAGAGAAACTGAGGCACAGAACATGGTAGACTCTGGGAAAGTTAAACACAGGCCCAGGAAATTCTGCTCCTAGCCTAGCACTGGGCATTTTTGAGGACCATTCAGGAGTAGAAGAGAAGGATTGAGAAGGGACATGTCTCATAAGATGCAGAAAAGATGGGGAGGGTCACAAGGAGGAGTCAAAGCACAGTGCAAATACTGTGCTAGACGGTGGGTCTGGCCCCCTAATGGGGCAGGGGGCTGGGCCTGTGGCTGGCTCAGGCACACGAGGTGTGTGTGAGTACATGTGCGTGGCCAGTGGGGGCACCAGTATAAGTGCTGAGGGTCTGAAATCTCCGGGGTAGTTGGAACAACCAGCCAAAGCCTGTGTCTCCCCCAGTGGTGGGCAGCAGTGGAAGTCTGCAGGCAGCTGAGAATGAGACATACTTTGTCCACCCCAGGTGTCTCCTGCCCTGTGGCCTGTCCCTATAGGGCATCTCTGCGCACTGGGTACCCTCATGCCCCCTCTGTCCTGCTTGCCCACCATGCCCTGCCCCACAAACGCTCTGATAACAGTCTGTCCATGTCTCTCTCCTGCTGCTCCTATGGAAGCGAAGTTTTCCGCTCCTGCAGAAAGCAAAGTTACGGTAGGAAACTGGCTCCTGCCCTAGCCCTGCATTCCCCACTCCCTGCCCAACCCCGGCCTCTCCTCACCCCGCCTCAGCTGCGCCCCGATGTGTTCCAGCTGGTTTGGGGTCGAGGACAGGCTGGCCCTGCAGTTGGTCGAGTGCCCTCTGACAGTACATCTCTGAGGTGACTCCCCTTTGTTCCTGGGATCCTGGAACCCAGAATTTATAGCTTGGAAACTAGGACCTAATTATTTGGGGGGGCTGCATAGGAAATTAAGCTATCACTGACAAAGGGTAGAGTGGGAGGGCCCGAGGCCGTGGCAATCCATTCATGGCTGGGAAGGGGGACAGTCAGGAGCTTTGACACCCCCAAGGAGGCAGGGGTGAGTAGCCAGGAGCCCGGATCGGATGGGGGCCAGGGGACTGAGATGGGAGGGGTTACCCTGAGCAGCCCAGGGGGTGGGGAGCAGAAGAGCCCAGAAGAGAGGTGCAGGAAGCCCTGCTGTGGGGGAGGCAGGAGTTGACAGGGAAGAGTTGGAGTGAGAGGGAGGAGGGCCCTGCCCACACAGACCCCTTCTTCTCCAGACTCGGAGACGGGCGAGGATGACATCAGCGATGTGCAGGGGACCCAGCGCCTGGAGCTTCGGGATGACGGGGCCTTCAGCACCCCCACGGGTGAGTTATCTGGGGTGCTTTAAGAGCAGGCAGGCGGGCTTCCCACAAGAGGGGCCTCGGCTTCACCGTGCTCCTTTCTCTAGGGGGCTCCGACACCCTGGTGGGCACCTCCCTGGACACACCCCCGACCTCCGTGACAGGCACCTCCGAGGAGCAAGTGAGCTGGTGGGGCAGCGGGCAGACGGTCCTGGAGCAGGAAGCGGGCAGCAGGGGTGGCACCCGCCGCCTCCCAGGCAGCCCAAGGCAAGCACAGGCAACCGGGGCCGGGCCACGGCACCTGGGGGTGGAGCCGCTGGTGCGGGCGTCTCGAGCTAATCTGGTGGGCGCAAGCTGGGGGTCAGAGGATAGCCTTTCGGTGGCCAGTGACCTGTACGGCAGCACATTCAGTCTGTACAGAGGACGGGCGCTCTCAATCCACGTGTAAGTAATGGCCTCACATGGGCCTGCACCCACCTCACCATGCTGCCCTGCACTGCCCCTCGTTGCTCCGTCAGCTCCACCTCCATCTCCCCTCCACCATCCATCCCCCGTGCACCCCCCACCGCTTCCACTCTTCCCCACACTGCTCCATCCTCCCCGGCCATCGGCCATCGCCACCCACATCCTCCTGCTCCCACCTGTCCCAGCTCACTGTGCCATCTCCATGGTCTCGTGCACCCTTCTGTCCCTCTCTCCTCTCCTCCAAGATCTGCACCTTCCCAGGGGCCCTCTCCCGCCTCACCCATTCAGGCTCCAGTTGTCCCCAGGATTCCCCCCCTCAGGGGCCCCCTCCGTGCCTGCTGTCTCAGCAGCTGCTGCCTTTTCATCTCTCTGCACATTCCCGTTCCCATGTGGGCCTTTTTCGGGGAGGAACGGAACCTTTCTGCGCCGCAGCTCCCAGGAGAGCAG
>PVIJ01024330.1:0-12503 GCA_004024925.1 Scalopus aquaticus
CACTTATAACAGGACTATAGGGAGGCCGGGTGGGAGAGAGACACTCAGCGGTGGGGGAGGGGGGAGGGGAGGATAAGGGCACAAAATGGAAGAGAGGAGAATACAGGGGACCATGGAGATGGATCACGGGTGAATTGGTGGTGGGCTGCCCAAGGGGAATACAAAATGTAAAAGACATAAATAACAATAAAAAAAAAAGAATTTTGTTCCTGTATCCATAAAATGGAGGTAAGTAGTTAATTCACTGTGTATTTTGAGAATTTTATTTAATGAAATATTATATGCAATGCACTCTGTAAAATATCATGTGACTACATACATATGTGTATATATACATCTACCACTATATATTTACTTATTTACAATTCTTCTAATTTTAATGATAAATGCTCTATGTAAAATAGGCCTTCAGGAACCAAAATGCACAAAATGAAAACTAGAACTTGACATAGAGCCAAATATTTGGGTAGAA
The DNA here is from genome assembly GCA_004024925.1 of Scalopus aquaticus. NCBI lineage: Eukaryota > Metazoa > Chordata > Mammalia > Eulipotyphla > Talpidae > Scalopus > Scalopus aquaticus. The sequence goes on from PVIJ01024330.1 coordinate 473, forward strand.
TTTTACTTTGTACTAAATCCCAAATAACTGAGAACCTAACCTAATTTTAAAGAGCCCTGGGAAAATGAGCACTTTTGTTGACCTGATAGTCTCATAATTTGAATTGGGAAATTTAAGCTCTATATATCTAAATATAATAAAGCAATATAATAATGGGATTTTTTTCTCAAATATACAGGAAGAGATTTCTGTGATCAAGACAATGCAAACATAGTTTTCTTGTTCTAACAAAAGTAGAATCCAGGAATGATGTTTGATATCTTCCTTACTCTCACAGAACAACTCAAGTGGTTTCCCAGGGTGTTGCAAAAAATAATGCTTCTGGTTATAATTATTTCCAGGAAGAGGAATTGTTCCTGCAAGAAAATGCGCCAGCAGTGCTACATGGGATGCACAATTATGCAATCCCACATACTGACCAGAATGGGATACTTGTTTGCATATTCAGCAGTTAGGATTTATGGGATCCTGTGCGTCACATGTCTGCCCGGGGGTTAGTGATGCAATGGAATGGGGCAAACAGAAAGGCCATGGGGATTGGGTGCAGGAAAGAGAGAGCAGCCACAGATACCAGAAGTAACTACAGTCAATCAACATAATCTCAGGTGCAAGGAATAGTGACAGAATAGTATCTTGGAAGTATGCGCTATGAGGTAGGAGGTAGAGGAAATGTATATGAAAGATTGCTAAGGGGATGTGGATTCAGATTAGGTGATAATCAGGAATCAAGGTAGTTGTATGTCAGGAAAGATCTAACACTAGCTAAAATAAACAAACAAAAAACCAAATATACATTATGCAAAGATCTGGGGCCAGAACTGGTATGAAAATAATAAAGCCAGGTCCCAGCTGTAGATGGAAGGAAGCTAAAATTAAAAACCAAGCACAAGGAACCAAACAGAAATATGGTTACCAAATATGAGGTGCAAATGTGGACCATGTCTCAGAAATAGTATAGAGTTGAAATGCAATCAGAACTTGAGACTGAGACTCAGAGTCCAAGTTAACTTCTATTTGAAATAGAAAATTCCAAAACACTAGAACCAGGTTGAGCCTATAGGTCTGGCTGAAGTTGCTCTGGCTTGGGAAAGCAGTGGTCTGCATGCTCTAGCAATCATGGAAAGGCTTATACCATGGATATTGCAGTGTGAAAATAGAAATTTTCTATCAATGGTTAGCAAATCATCAGAATATAACATATTTTTGGTATCTTATTGATGGAGCCTTCAGAATCACTTTCTTTGAGAAATCAAGCCTAGAATATTTTTCTATACAGTTTTGGGATTAGATATCGATCAGGAATTATTTATTTATTTATTTATTTTATTTTTACATACAAGCTGGGGTACAGGCCAGAGGCGCGGGGCGGCGAGAGGGCTCACCAGAGACAGAGCGGACAGCAGAACAGGCAGATCAGAAACACAATGCTGAGGGGAGCAGCGGGCAAGGCAGGAGAGGTCTGCCGCGCTATGTGGGACTCTCCCCGGCCGGGCGTCGAACTCGCGTTGCCGCTGCCGACAGCTCCACAGCGCAGCGCCCAACCACTGCGCCACCAGGGAGGCCCTCGATCAGGAATTTTGCCTTGAAGGTTAAGTGATGACTTATTCAAGTTTCATGGTGGAAATCATCCTTCCAAATCCAATCACATTCCAGCTGGCAAAGAACATTGGCTATCTCAAAATCCAAACATCTGGAAGAAGGCTTGAATTGGCCATTTCCCTGTCCCTTATGTCTGAAACCTTTCTTAGATAGTACGTTAGAAAACATGTTTGTAGCTGGAGAAGATAAATATATTTTTGAAATCATCAAATCTCTGAAGCAACATAAAGTAGACCAAATAAGACATAAAAGGCACAAAAGACATTGTCATCCTTAATAATTAAATAACTGTCTATCAACTACAACGCTGAGATCTATGAAACCATGGATATGTTGTTAATAAATGGTATGCTTTGATCCTACAAAGATTAAGCCTTATTTGTGGGTTGTTGGTCAGTTAACCCATGGTTCAGCTGTCCAAAGACCGATATGAATAGAACAGTTGATGTGCCATTCTATAGACCCTGGGGTGGGAAGAAGAACTGAAATCAACAATTAATCTTTCCTTCATTCTTTAAGGATTTTGAAGGTTTTACAGGAAACACTGCTCAAAGGTAAACCTCAGTTTGAGTCTCTTTTTGAACTGTTTTTTTTTTTAAAGATTTATTTATTTATGTATACAAGCTGGGATACAGGCCAAAGGTGTAGGGCGGCGAGAGGGTTCACCAGAGACAGAATGGGGAGCAGAACGGGCAGATTGGAAATACATTGCTGAGGGGAGCAGTGGGCGAGGCAGGAGAGGTCTGCTGCGCCATGTGGGAATCTCCCTGGCTGGGCGTTGAACTCGTGTCGCCGCTGCCGACAGCTCCACAGTGCATGGCTTAACCACTGCACCACCAGGGCGGCCCTCCTCTTGAACCGTTCACTTACTTTGCAGATGCAAACACTTCCTTATTACTTCCGGGCCCTTGGTTTCTTCAACTGTAAAACGCAGAGAGTAATGGCTGTTGCCAGGATTACCACGATCAAGACAATAGATGATGTATGCTAAGACCTGGCAAACAGTAGGTGCTCATGACATGGCAGTTATTATGTTTTATGACTATTGTTATTAACTGTGAAGCAGAGATTCCCTTGAACACCAGGCACAGTAAGAGCTGCTGCTGGAGTGACATGGTGTTTCAATGCCCAATTTGTAAGCATTACTGAAAGGGAGATGGTTGACATTGGTGAGAGTAAAATATATTCCTTTGGATACATCTGGAATTCAGCTGTGGAACAAATCCATTTCCCTCTTCCCTTTTCAGAACACCCACCTAAATATCTGACAGGATTAGCTGAATGTCCTGCTTCCTAGCCCCCTCTTCCCACGTGGCAGCAAATCTTCACTAGAAGTTTCCTGCTGAAATTCTCTCTGCCTGGGAAAATACATTTGATAAAATCCCCACTGCCTGAAGTTCCTTTTCTCATGTCGCCCATTCTGAAAGTCGGCACTTAAAAGACTAAAAGATTAAAGGCTGCTTATTTTCTCTCAGAGTCCTTGTCTGCAATTAAATTTAATGATCTAGTAGGGCAATTGTAGGAGAAATGCAAGTTACTCATGATTTAAACTTACATGAAATAGCTAATAAAAACACTAAAATACTAGTATGAAAACCTTTTTTTACACTTGCCATGCCCCATTTTTAAACATATAAATATTCTTCATTTCTTATATACTTCTGAATCTCCAAATTCAGACTCGTTGATGAATATTTGCTAGTTGACTAATATGCAGGGACTTATTTTTTCTGGATGACAGTAGTGAAAGACAAATATCTTAACCCTGTCCTCATGGAGCTTAGAATCCTGCAAAGAAAACAGAAATTAAACCAACCAATGTACTATGGTAGAAAGAATGTTTTTCATTAAGTCCAGGAAGTCAGGGGGAAGAGGTATTTGTCTGAGAGACTACCATTTATTTACAGAATTATCTTCTTGGTGACCTTAGAATGAGAAACTTCACTCTTAGAATGATTCAGTGAACTTGTTTGATGGTTCTCAAACCTGGCTGTGTATTAGAATAACTTAAGTTAATTAAAACAACAGCCACAAAACCTAATGTCTGAGTCCATCCAGAGCTTCTGATTTTATTGCTTGGGTGAGGCCCAAACACAGGGATTTTTTAAGTTCTCACTGTTTCTAATGGCTAATCATGACTACACACCAATGGACAAAGAGAATGCAAGAGAAAAAAGAGAAGCAGGAGAGGAAGAGAAGAGCTGGTAGAAAAGCTAGCAGAGGAAGAGACCAGGTATGGCTCCAATGCCTTGACTTCAATATCTGAAAAAGGAGAATCATAATACTAACACCTTCAAACATTTGGAGGGAAATAATTGAGATGATACTAATACAAAGAGCTCACTTTTTAGGTGAGAATCATAATACTAACCAAAACATTTGGGGGAAATAATTGAGAAAATACTAACGCGAAGAGCTCGTTTTTTAGGCCATTATAGTGATGGCAATTTTAGCATATGATGAGAGGTGTATAATCATGAATTTTAATTAGCCTCTGAGGAATTCAAAGTGTTTTGTATAATGCAATGCATATTGGCTAGATACATTAGTGCATGTTTGAGATGGGGTCTCCCAGATATGGCCTATGGACAGGAAGAATTTAGCACACTTTAATCTCAGTTATTCTCGTTATCTTTTTTTAATTGAATAAATTATTCAAATGTTTGTTTCTTTTGTAAGACATCATCCCTAAATGATGATGATGATGGCCCACAAATACCTACTTCCATTAAGCCACTTAAAAACCGAAATGTGAACTATGAAAGTAAAAAAGACTAAATTATCAGGTAATTCATGGCCAAAGCCAAAAGAATTCTAAAAAGAAAAAAGGTCAAATCTCAATGTAGGTAAAGAAGGAGTGATCGAATTCTGGTAATTTATACTTGACTTTAATTTTCTCTTTTTAAAGTTAACTACTGAAAATGTTTCTTTTATTATTAATACCTGGAAGGCCTTCAAAATGTACAAAAAATAGAAACAAGACTGCCATTTGTGAACTATGCAATAAATCAACTTGTTTGACTGGAGTAAAAGTACAGCAAGTTAGTTCAAAGTAATGTGGTAACAGAGCTAAAAATAGAGTAAGTGGATCAAAAGCAGGAGCCACAGGAAACAGGAGGTGGAAAGAGTGAACAAGTGGAGGGGAGTCCTCAGCCTTTGTTTTGACTTTGCCTTTTTCTGACCCCTGATAAAGCCACTCCAGGTCTGAAAATGACTCACAATGGCAACAGTGATCTTGGCCGAAGATGCAGAGCAGCACATCTGCTCCCAATGCCCGGAGCATCATGATTTTGAGATGTACCTTGTAGCATCTGAATCATCAAACTACTGACTTCTGACACCATGTTCCCAAGGCAGCCTTTGATTAAGATTTGGCTTTTGCCATGTACATCTGCCTACGGAGACTCAAGGGACTGATTATATAGATTTTGAGAATAGATTTTGAGAATATACTCATAAAACTGTGCAGTAGCTTCTAACCACAACTTGGCATCCTATTTCTCTTGACTTCATAAAGAAAATATATTGGTTACAGGTACTAGAGTATCTGATTGGGTGACAATGATTTCTTGTTGTAAACTCAAAAATGGACCTTATTTTTATACTTAGGTCATATGACTTTGGCCCTTTTCAGTCTGTCTCAACAGATGGATGTGTTCTTTGTGTGATGGGAAAATTAGCCTACAACACTGAGATTCTGAGATGTGGCCCATTCCACAGAGTGTGTGTGTCTTCCTTCAGATTTTACCTATCATTTTGCTCTTACTATAAGACCCTCATGTTGCTTATGAGGATTTCTTTCATATGAAATGTTAGTTCAGTTCCCCTGGTTCAAGAACTTTCTTTTTCTTCCCCCGAATACTGGATAGAAACCATGTTTTGTTGTTAGAGCATTAGGTATTGTCCTATAATAAATTCACCCCTAATTGCAGTGACCCAAACAAGATGAAATTTTATCTCCTTTATTTAACAATAGAAAATTAGTTCATCGGTCAAATGTAACTAGATATTTCCATTCCACCGAGTTGCCTAAGGAAGCAGATCTGGGTTGTGACTCTGCCAGCCTCAAAATAGAGCTTATAATTTTAGATTCAAGGAGACTAGTTAAACTACTGATGTATCTCCATTTTGGTAAATGGGAAGTAGCAGGGAGGATCTTTAGGGAAAGCAATGAAGTGTTTGTTTAACCATTGAGCTAACTTTACCTCTCTAAGACTCAATTCGTACTTCAAGATAATGTAAAAGTACAACTACATCATTAGATTTTTGTGAAGGTTTAATAAGTTTATACATATATTTACTGTATAAGTCCCTGAATATAGACTAAGTACTACATGAGCTATTATTTTTAATATCACTTTATTATCCTGAAACAAGATTATAACTGTCTCAGAGTCACGGTAAGATATAAATTAGAGAATGAACAGACATTATTGAGAGAATTACACATTCAAAGATGAAACTGCAATCTATTGATATAAAGTTTCAGTCAAACAAAATGAATAAGATCTAGAGGTCTGTGCAACATTTCACCTGCAGTAAACAGTGATATGTAATATATTTCAATATTTGCTAAGAGGGTAGATCTTATGTTAAGTGTTCTTTCCATAAAAAAGAAGTGTGAAATCTGACACGAAGATCTCTGTGTATGCCATTCTATTAGGCCTTGCAATAGGGTGTGTATCACACCTGGAGGTTCAGGAACAACTTCTCTAAAGAAGAACAATTGAGTAAAAATATTAAATGAAAAGTTTTTGTTCCTTTGTTTTCTTAAACTTTTTTTTTTTATTTTTGCATAGAAGAACTGGGTGTAGGCCAGAGGGGCGGGGAGTGAGCGGATTCACCAGAGACAGAGTGGGGAGCAGAACAGGTAGATTTACTGACATACACTGCTGAGGGGAGCAGCGGGCAAGACAGGAGAGGTCGGCTGCGCCATATGTGGGTCAGCTCACTGAGATCGAACTCAGTTCATAGCAATGCTAGCACTGAGACTTAATCCCTAGGCCACCAGGGAGGCCTCCCCCCCTTTCTTTTTTTTAACTAATGCAGGGAGGAGTGGGGAAAAGTGTTCCATATGACAGCTTTGGGTCCTATCATCCATCCAGACTTTCTGTGATCACTTACCTATAAGTGCCCATCATACTACAGGTACCACTTTGAATTTAGACAATGGACAATATTTATAAATATGAGACTGATTTCCTCACTTACCTATTGAGAGGTTATGAAAAGTTTCCTTAAATGTCCTTCAGATTTAAAAATTAAAATCTCAGGGTCTCCCTGGTGGTGCAAGGGGTTAAGTCTCAGCACTATGAAGCTATCAGCAACCACTGCAGCACAAGTTTGATCCCTGGCCAGGGAGCTGACCCACATGGCGCAGCAGACCTCCCCTGTCTTGCCCACTGCTCCTCTCAGCAGTGTATGTCAGTCAGTTTGCCTGTTCTGCTCCCTACTCTATCTCTGGTGAATCCTCTCACCATACCTCTGGCCTACACCCCAGTTTATATGCATAAATAAATAAATCTTTAATAAATAAATAAATAAATAATAAAATAAAATTTAAAATCTCAGACTACCCACTCCAGACCCCTCTCGGTTCAGAGTTTTTCTGTACTTCTCCTTAACTTAATAAACTTCTTACTTTTCTGCCTAAAATAAATACATAAAAAATAAAATATTTAATCTCTATGACTTTTTTTGTTTTCACAGATCATGCAAAAAAGTCATAGTGAATGAACAGCACATTAGACTTGTTTCTTTTCATTAAATAGCAAATATAAGTCTTAAGAGTATTTTTCAATCATTAACAACATCTGATCATCAAGCTAAAACACCTTTTCCCCAGGCATCTATCGTTTTATGTCCTGTCTTACATCTTAATCTCATTTATAACTACAGCAATACCCAGTAATAGAATCAATAAATGTTTAGCAATTATATGATAGCAATAAAATAATTCTACATAGGAAAATATGATATATTTATAGTGAATAAAAACATAAAATTAAAACCTAATTAAAATTAATTTTGTGTTAAAAGAATGGAAGGCCCACAGTGATAATTTCATGAACTTTGCCAGAATTGAGAAGTTAAATTATCTTGAGTAACAAGATAAACAACATTTTGTAGAAGGCAATTTTCATTTACTATGGTTTCAAATTCAATGAACTATGTATTATTATTATAATTATAGTATTATTATTAATACTTATTTTAAAAATATGGAGATTTTCATTCTGATAGATTGTTACCTAATCCAAAGCAATTCTAAAATTGGGATTAAATTCTAGTGAATATTTGAATTAAATTGATGGCTGATTCCATTTCTACTAGTTCCTATTTTGTATCTTATACACAAATTTTGAATGTATTAACTCCCTTCTTCAAATTCTCTCAACTAAATATTTTCATTTTCCTCTTATAAAAATTGTTCTTGTTTTTTTTTTTTTTTAATTTTTATGCATACCAGCTGGGGTGCAGGCCAGAGGCGTGGGGGGTGAGAGCATTCACCAGAGACAGAGTGGGGAGCAGAACAGGCAGATCGATGGAAATACACTGCTGAGGGAAACAGCGGGTGAGGCAGGAGAGGTCTGCTGCACCATGTTGGGAATCTCCCCAGTTGGGCATTGAACTCGCGTCGCCGCTGCCAACAGCTCCACAGCGCAGCACTTTAACCCTCTGCACCACTGGGGAGGCCCCCCCAAAATTGTTTTTAGATAAGGAGTAGAAAACTCACAATGGCTGTAACTAGAAGAACAACGTTATCCTGACCTAAAGATTAAAGTTCTATTAATACAATTCCAATACCACCATTTCAGAATACCAGGAGCTATCTGCAGCACATGATTTCATGTTGGGCTCTTAAAGATATAACCCACAATAGAGTACTTGAAAGTTAGCTATCCTACAGACCTGATTTTATCCTCTTTATAATACAATATAACTGAGATCAAATCATAGCATGTAGATATTTATGAATTCGGTCTATATGTTTTTATATAAAAAGGTATTGATACAGGGCAGCAAGGGGCACTAAAACTGGCCAAGGACACAGACGAAATAGTTTACTGGTCACTGTCTGCTGCAATGACACCTGTACACACAATTGCAAGACTTCTCAGGTACAGAGAATAACAATAATGGGATTTAACAAACCAGGGAAAAGCAAAGAGTTATTGAGACTAAAATGGCCATTTACCTCACCTGAGGCAGTGTCCAGGGTTTGAAAGCCGAAACATAAACGCTCCCAAGATGGTGTTTTCCCGCCACTGAGGATACAGAGCTCCCATCCTAAACAAAAGGCCATGCTTCCAAAATGGTGTCTTTCTGCCACTGTGGACCTGTAACATGTGGCAGCCAGACAACAGACCAGGTTCCAACTCATGAAGACAGTAAAAAACACAACAGGAGATGCTCACAACAGGAGCTGCCGAGATGCCCCAATCAGCACCAGACAAGCGACACTCAAAACAGCAGTTGCAGAGGCCAAACCACCCAACAAAAGGCCACACTCACACAGCCCACCATGGCGCCTCACTCTGGGTCTTCACCTTCCTTGCCAGGCTGTAACAGGAGCAAAAATAGGAACAGTTTCAACTGCTCAGCTACTTACGAAGCCTCCGAACTTTTCCTCTCTAAGATTGGCTACTGAAAGCCTCTCCACATTCTTCAGAGGCCCACACCAGCCTTCCGGAAGATCAACGTGGTGGGGGCAGAAATCACTGACTCAGAATCCCTAAAGATCAAAAAACGCTAAAATCCAAACGCTGAATTCTGAACTCCAAACACTGAATCCTTGGGGCCGCTTCTACATTCCCTCATATTTCTTATCAGAGTCTCCACCCCAACTGATACTTTGTTCGCATTTTCCCTGGGTCTATCCATCCTCACTATCACTACCCCTTCCCCCCAGGGGATGCCACCTATAACAGTCTTCGGCTTCAGCCACCGGTTACAGGAATAACCGCTGAGTTGTTAATAATATATAAAACCAATGAGTACGATATCTTGGAATAGGAAATAGTCAATAAAATAAGGGCTTTTACTAAGAAGACTGACCAGTTGAAACAGGATATATTTATCAAATATAATATTACAAAAATTTGAAGACTTAGGATTTGAAAATGACATTGCATATACAAGTTTACAGTTGCTAATAGCTAAAAACATTAGGCTTTTCCCAAGAGGACAGGTTGGATGCCACATTCAAGATGATAACAAATGCAACACTTCTTTGTCTACTTGGAGGATTTTGAATGCTACAGAGTTGTAGGCTTTAAAAGTTTTTCTCAAAGGAATTTACCATTAGAAAGTACAATGACTTAAAAATAATGAACAATATACTTTTCGGCTTGCTGGTTTAGCAAAAGTAAAGAAGAGTCCCCTGTAGTTAAGTTCTTCCCAAAGGAGGGCAAAAGACAATCATGTAACTCTCTCCTCTTTGGCACAGGCAGCTGCTGATTATCTTTTCAGGATAACAATAGCAAGAATTCACAAAACAGACAGAGCTGCTGGAAGCCCTGAGTATGAGGACCACTTTGGGCATGAAACACACAGGGGAGGAATGTTCTGGCACCATCATCACATGTGGTCACAATAACTACAGAGGGTGAAATCCACCCCCTTCCCCCCAAATTATTTATTATGCAAAATAAAATTCTGCACTGAAATGTTGCATGGCTTCCATAAACAACTGAATTATTTGAAAAATAACAGAGCTGCATGCCTCTGATTTATGAAAAATTTTGGCTTAGTGCCTCTCTCATTTTGAAGAATTTTGAGTCTTTCCCTCATATTTAATGATTTAGTAAATTGAAGAGTACCAAAGAAAGATTATTTTGTCCCACTGAGAAAATTTCAATATTATACAGAATATATTAGCTCCATTTTTAAAAACAGAAAAATAGAAACAGATTTATAAATCTTTCCAATCTCTCTCTCAAATTGCCAGAATGGTTAGAATCAACCTGGCAGGATGACAACCAAAATTAATTTTCTAGCAGAAAGTGTATTCTAGGGCTAGATATTGAAATAAATAAGAAAACAAGATAATTTCAAAAAGTTTTGAGCTATGAAAAAGTAAAACAATGCAATGTGATAGAGTAGCTTTGGATGTATTCATTTTCTATTTTTGCACCAAAAATTGCCAGAAATTTAGGAATTTAAATGAGCACAGTTTATCACAGTTTTCCTAGGTCAGGAATCTGGATGAGCTAACTGGGTCATCCGCTTAAGGTCTCATCTACTGAAATCTAGATGCTAAATGAAGTTCTAGCATCAAATTTGGTGCTTCCAAACTCATTCATATTGATGGCAGAATTCAATTTAAGACTAAGGGCCTTGTTTCCTTGTTCGCTGCTGTCCACAGGTTCTCTCAGTATCTTGAGGTCACCCTCAGGTCCACATCAACTGAATCCCTCGCTAGTCTCTTGCAAAATGATCATTTGCTTTTTGCACATAAAATCAAAAAGACAAAGAGTAGCCTTTGACTCACCTTAATTTGGTCAGAGAATCCAGGATAATTGCCCTTTGGATTTTAGTATTAATTTGCACTTGGCTGATTAAGGACCTTCTTTATGCATGCAAATAATGGCCACATCCCGAAAAATATAATCATGACCCTGATAAGACATAACCACAGTTTCATCCACCCTACAGGAAGAGAGTTATACAAAGTTAGGGGTAATTATGGATCATCTCAGAATTCTGACAACTGCATTAACTAATATAGTTGAGAAGACTTCCTAGGGAGAAATATTTGAGGTGAAATTTGAATATTGAGAAGCAGCCAGTCTGATAATAATCATGGTTATTCTAGTAGAAGAAATGACTTGTGTGAAAGCTCTGCTGTGGGAGATAACATTAGGGCACAAGAATAGAAGGCCCATTTCCTAGCCAGATGAATTGGGAGGCTGTATAGGTACTCAGTGGGTAATGGAAGATTGTAGGGTATGCAGACTTCAAATGTTAAGTCTTATTATGACTGATGATTCATATGACATTTACATTCAAAATTCAATAGGACATCTTAGGATGATTTAGCATTAAATTTGCCTGATCTATTTTGTTGTCAAGTTTCACAACCTTTTATAATTACTTTTTGTGTTGGATAATTAAAAATGTTCACAAGATGAGATACCACCTCACACCTGTGAGGATGGCACACATTAAAAATGCAGGCAATAACAAATGCTGGAAAGGATGTGGAGAAAAAGGAACTCTTCTACACTGCTGGTGGGAATGTGAACTGGTCCAACCACTGTGGAAGGCTGTATGGCGATTCCTCACACTGCTAAACATGGAGCTTCCATACGACCCAGCAATCCCACTTTTGGGAATTTACCCAAAGGATACAAAAACACTAATCCAAAAGGATACATGCACCCGTATGTTCATTGCAGCACTGTTCACAATAGCAAAGGTATGGAAGCAA
>PVIJ01024331.1:0-12502 GCA_004024925.1 Scalopus aquaticus
TATATTAAACTAAAATTAGAAATTAAAAGCATAGACTTCCTTTTCCTAAAGGAAGGGGAGAGCTAAGGAAGGTCTGATTTGACATTTCATCCAAAATGGTCTTTATACAAAAAAAGGCAGCCTTGAAGTTCACAAACTATTTTAAATTAAAGGAGTTAGCTAGTATTGGTTTTAACTATACACAGCACAAAATCCAGTCCGCTGTGTGTTTTGATTTCCAACGCAGCGGTACATACAGAAGCACTTTGAAAACCGTACCTGTGTGTCTAAACAGAATTTGTTTGATTGTAAAAACTTTTAGACCCTCGAACAGGTTACCGAGTTAAAACGTGGAATTTCCATCCTCGGAAGCTTAAGAGCAGGAGAAAGAGCAACCTGGATCCCTCCCTGAGCCAGGGTGTTCCTCAGCAACGCTTTTGAGAACCCTTTTCATTTTGCCTGGTGTAAAATTTTCTAAGCCTCCGAGATGTGTGGGCGCCTGGCTGACCATGGGCCTCAGCCGTTCTGTGCCTCTGCCTACTTCATTCTTTGTGTCGCCTATTCTGGGCCTCTCAGGGCTGAAGCCCAGGGGGAGTTTCCTGGCGCTGAATCGGCACGTGCAGGGCCCGCAGTGGGTGTCGGCGAGAGCAGCGCGCACTGAGGCTCCGTGACTCTCCCTAGTTCCCCGCCTTGGCGGGGCCGGCGGCTGGCGCGGCCCCCACACACCTGGGCGTCCCCCGTCTGCCTGCTGCTCCTTTGATCTTTTCAATTTTCGGTCTGATTCTAAATAAAAACGAGACGCCCTTGAGCTGGCTGCCCCTTCGTGGTGCGGTCCCTCTAGGCGCCCGCTGTTCTGCATGTGGACTGAGTCATCCTTGTTCACCCCAACCCCACACGTCGTGACGCGGCGAGGATGAATACTGGGCTTCCTCCAGCCCTCTTGCCCTTGGGCTTTCATGCCCTGGAATAAAGGAGAGACCAGTCTGGGCAGCAAAGACAGTGTCCGGCGCGTTCTTACTCGTGATGTCCTCAGAGGTCGCAGAGCCTTGTGGGGGCAGCCGAGCGCCCTGCAGCAGCTGTTCCTTCCATGCCAGCCTCTCGCGTCCTGCTTCCTCAGACCCAACACCCCGGCGAGGTAGCCTCGTAAATCCGGGGTGGCCGTGAAGAAGACCAAGCGCTCCCCATGGGCATGGGTGCCCTGACCGTGACAACGGAAGCCCAGCCAAGGGGCCCTCTGCAGACCTCACCTGGGGGTGCAGCCCCCGCAGGCTGCTCAGCACAGGGCAATTTCCACATTAAAGTAGCTTCACTTGGGGTGACTACAACCCGTGAGACTACCTGTTGGGTCCGTTCCCTTAGACCAGCGACCATGTAACTTATTGTCCGAATTAGGATGCTTTTGACAGTAAAACAGAGGATGCTGAGTCTTTAGCAAAGTCCCCGGGGCACAGGGATGCAGAAAGGACTGCTCTGGGACAAGAGGAAACGGGGTGCCCTGGTGTGAACCCCAGTCCTGGCCCAGCAAAGACCAGAGAGATTGTAATTTATCTGCTCTTTACTGAAAGGGGAAATCTGCAAGGCAGGAACATGCAGAACAAACGCACCCCCATTTCCTGTGCTCTGTAGCCCTCCCCGCCATTCACAAGACGTGCCTCGCAGTCCCTTTAGCTTTAATGAAATAATGCATTTCTTTTCTACAGTTAAGGGGTTTGCTTTTAAGGGCTCTGATTTGCATGCAAACCACCCCAAATATAGTAGCTAAAACAGCAGCAGCCTCCCCTCATTAGCTCCTGGGGTTCTGGGAGCTGACTGAGCAGACTCAGCTTATCCCCCCTCCCAGAGCTTCCTGAAGTGGCAGCTGGAAGTTGCCGGGGCCGAGAGTCACTGCAAAGGCTCCCTCCTCTTGCAGCGGGCAGTCGTTGCGGACCATCGCCTGGACTTCTGCTGGGCTGGGGCCTCGGCGTCTGCGCGTCCTCACGCTATGAAAGCTGGGTCCTAAGGGCCAGTGACCCAAGGAGAAGGGCGGGAAGGGTGCCAGCTCTCTTTTTATGGCTTCTCTGGGGGATCACAGAACATCACATTACACCGGATGAGCCCCCAGCCTCAAAGGGAAGGGGCACAGGTACCACCTCCCCATGGGGAGAACAAGGTTGCACAGTCACAAGAAGAGCGTGACTTGGGAGGGATTTTCATGTCCATCTCTGGAAAACACTCCACCCAGAGGACACCCAAGAGATGCCAGAAGAAAAAGAATGACTTAAAAGCAAATGTTTCCAAAATAGACTAAAAGATGAGTAACTTAACATTTCTCTTGAATCAAATTTGTACCTTATAACTTTATGATTCTTTCTAAATAAGTAATTTGGAACGGTTACTTGATTATTTTTTTGATTATAGCAATGAAAAAATTCTGAAAAACAGTGTACAGTTTGCATCAGCTCAAACTGTTACCTAAAAAGTGCAGTAGCAGGTAGCTCCCCACGGAGGCCTGGCGGAACTCCAGGACAAGTTGTATTGTCCCTCCCTTAAGTGTTGTCCTTACTTTCTCTCCCTGTACGCGGTTCAATTTTGACACCGAGTTTGCCTCTGTATCTCCAAACAGAAAATTCAAATCAGGAAATGTCTTATAATAAATATCCATTAATCAAAGTGAAAGTGTTTATTATAGGGCCTCCCTGATGGTGCAGCGGTTGAGCATTGCGCTGTGGAGCTGTCGGCAGCGGCGACGCGAGTTCGACGCCCAGCCAGGGAGAATCCCACAGGGCAGGCAGACCTCTTCTGCCTCGCCCGCTGCTCCCCTCAGCAGTGTATTTCTAATCTGCCTGTTCTGATACCCGCTCTGTCTCTGGTGAACCCTCTCGCCGCCCCACGCCTCTGGCCTGTACCCCAGCTTGTATGTATAAATAAAAAATAAATCTTAAAAAAAAAAAGAATGTGTTTATTATATAACCAAAATAATGAGTAGAAGAGGAGGTTCCACTTCTCCTTAATACTTTAAAAGCCAACAGAAATTAAACTTGACTCAGCCTGCTTTTTGTATAACCTGTAACAACTTTCATCTTCAGGCCAAAGTAGTCGGCAAAGATTTGCTCAACTTTTTACAGGCATCCATACATTGGACTTAACCACACATCAGCAAGAGGATGCTTCAAACGATGTGCACAAAAGAGAAACTCCCGAGGGTCTTTTTCACCCTGGTCAGGTATGATCCCAGAAGTCAAACAATAATTTATTAGAGTCGGAGCTCATTGCGAATCGCTTTAGCACAAACTTTGATTCTGCAAACTAATTATGGTTCTTGGGAGAACTTAGGTAACTGTTAATTGAGGGGTTCAACATAGCATCTTTAGATTTATTAGAACTGGTCCATTTCTCAGTAAGTGGTGTGATTTGAACTTATTGAAATCACCAGAGTTTAATTTCTGAAGTTTCAGCATCTAAAGATGGGACCTGCCAAGAGAGTCAGTGCAAACCACCATTGCACGTGCCAAATGCACAGTCAAGTTCACAGCTCAGAACCACAGGCGGCTGGGGGAGGTGCGGTTGGCTGGGTGTGCTCTCTGCGACAGAAAAAGCCACTTAGCTGAGGCCCTGGTTGCAAGAAGGCTCTGGAGCAGAAAGACTGGGCTGGGAGCCACGGACCCCGCACCCAGCAGCCCGAGAGAGAAACGTGGCATAGAAATGCCTGGTCCATGAACCTGTAATTCCATCCCAACCCTTGAGAAGATTAAAAATATTCAGAAAAGTTTTTAAGTTTAAGCCAGTTGTTACGTTCCCTACATTCTGCCTAATTCAATTTAAATTATTAGCCCACACTCTGAATTTTCCAGTGCTTCTTTCTCATTTGCTGTCAGCTTGGCAAGACACTATTTGGAAATTAAGTCCCAGGGCATTTTCCCCTAGCTATGACATAATAATGGATAGGTCACTATTTAAATGTAAACACCTGGTTAAAAACCTTTCTAGTCTCCCAGCATTCATTTAAATAAATATCTGTAAAACTTGTTCTGTCCTCCCATAACTTTTTAATATAGTCATGTTTGTGATTTTGTTTCTGGAATAAGCTCTTAGCATTTTAGTCACAGGCAGTTTGGTGCTGAGGATGGAGGTGGCGGTTGGAATTCTGGATACACAAATCACTCGATGTGTTGGGTTTTTTTAAGATTTATTTAGTTTTGCATACAAGCTGGGGTACAGGCCAGAGGCGTGGGGAAGTGAGAGGGTTCACCAGAGACACAGTGAGGAGAAGAACAGGCAGATTGATGAGGGTAACAGTGGTGAGGCTGAGAGGTCTGCCACGCCATGTGGGACTCTCCCCGGCCGGGTGGCAAACTCGCGTTGCCGCTGCCGACAGCTCCACAGCGCAGTTCTTAACTAGAGCCCTCTATGTGGTGTTATTTTAGATGAGTTTCTTAACCATTCTGAGGTTCAATTTGTTCATTTACAAGACCAGGAAAATACAGTGAACAGTAGCACTGAAAACTGTAACTACTCCCATGAAATCTTAGTGTGGCAGCCAGCCAGGCCACAAAACATCGAAATACCCATAGTCTTCCTATGAGTCTGGAGAGATTCATTCTTGCAGCAAAAGCAGAAGTTGTGCTGTTGCTTCAGAACTTGTGTTGTTGTTTTCAACCTATACATCCCAAACCCCCAAATCTTATTAACCACCGTCCAGTCTGTGAGTACATCCATAGTGAGATAGTCTTTGTTTTATGTTGATCCAGTTTGCTTATTGATTTTTAATTGGGGTAAGACTGGTTGACAACACCATATGTGACTCAGAGGTATAGGGGCCCAGCTCCTCTGGGGGCGTCACCACCCCCACCCAAGGCCCCAACGCCCTCACCACCCTCCATTGTGCTCCCCTCACTTTTGACACCAAACCCATAACTCCTGGGTTCTGATAACTCCGAATCGGAAAATGACTAGGTCTTTATCCTTTTGAGGAGGGTTTAAATGTGAAAAGAAGGGACTTTGAAGAAGTCTGCTTAATACAGGGCAAGGACGGCTCCTAGGCTTCCGGAAAGGAGAAAATGACCATTTTGCCGTAGCTCTTTGCTTAGTTAATACTGAAAGAGGAGACGTGAACAGGTTGACTGATTCTGTGTTCCTCTGCCCAGCTTCTGGCTGTTCCGAGATTGTCGAAGCTGATCTCTTTAAGCTCTGGTATGGTGACTGATGAGAGCTTTTTACTCAACAGCGTAGCTAGGAGTCCTGAATGAATTCAAAGAATCGGAGACCATGCCCGTTGGGAATTTAGTTGATCGCCTTCTCCAAGTCCTTCAGGATACAGTCCTGGAACATATTCAGCCTGTGGCAAAGAACAGTCTGAAGTAATTCCTTTGGACTAGGGGCTGTTCAAGGTCTCAGAAGGCTACTGAGATGCCAGAATGCTCCCCGTTCTCCCTCCAGAATATCACATTTAGGGTAGTAGAAAGGCAAGGGAGGAAAATGGAAATGCAAGGAAAATGAATGGGGGGAGAAATGCAGACGGAGGTCACTCATAATAACACGAAAGGCTGGTCACCAGGGCTAGCCCGGGGCGGGCTCCATTTGATGTTTATGTCTTCAAGGGCCGTGCGCTGTTTATTTCCTGAGCTGAACCTGGTATCTTTGACTGACTTTTCTGCAGCCTCTCAAGGCGACGCTCTCCCCCCGACAGTCCCGGTGGTGCGTTCCAGGCGTTACCGCTGTCCTCCTGCGTTCTCTGGATATCCGGGGCTGGACTTCAGCACAGACCAGCTCCGCTCATGCCGCCCCTGTGCGTCGCTGGGGGGCTGGAAAGGGCCATATTCTCCTCCCTCCGAGGTGCTTCTCTGAACCCCGTGCCGCCAACTCGCAGCAGCGCAGCTTCTCTGTCTGCCCTTCAGGCCGCGTCTCTACGTTCATCGAGGATTTCCCACCCGGCTTGCTGTTTTTCGCTCGAGGTTGAATTCTTCTGTTATCCAAGGAGATCTGTTGAGACTCAAGTCCCTAGTCCTCAGCTCTTCAGTCCACTCTGCCCATCTCACAATAATAAATATTTTTTACCTAATTAGAGCTCAGCACAAATCCTTACAAGAATCTTGAAGGTACTACATCTCCAATCTACGGATGAGAAAACTGGGGTAAAGAGCTTCATTCCTGGGCCTCCCTGGGGGCCCCAGGTTTGAGTCTCAGCGCTATCGCTACTTGGGCC
The DNA here is from genome assembly GCA_004024925.1 of Scalopus aquaticus. Taxonomy (NCBI): domain Eukaryota; kingdom Metazoa; phylum Chordata; class Mammalia; order Eulipotyphla; family Talpidae; genus Scalopus; species Scalopus aquaticus. Next base: position 6,161 of record PVIJ01024331.1, read on the forward strand.
TGCATAGACCCTGGTCAGGGAGCTGACCCACATGGCACAGCAGAGCTCTCCTGTCTCCCCGCTGCTCCCCTCAGCAGTGTGCTTCAGTGGATCTGCCTGTTCAGCTCCCCACTCTGTCTCTGGTGAACCCTCTCACCCCCGCACTTCTGACCTAAACCCCAATTCTTCTATGCAAAAATTAATTAATTAATTAATTAATTAAAAAAAGAGCTTCATTCCTTTTTAATGTTGGAGTGCGCACACGAACTAAGGAAGTTGAGACATGCACTCAAGTCTCTGACGTGAAACCTTGCGTTCTGACAACGCAGCTGTGCGCCCTCCTAATAAGCGATACCTTGATTTGAATTTCCCTTCCTGTCCAGGCCCCTGTGGCATCAACCTTATCATTGTCCAACCCGATTCACTGTGAAATGTTTAGTTACAACTGCCAACTTCTTCCCCTCATCTGTCAGTCATTCTGAATGAATATGCCTTTCAAGTTCACAACTTTTATTTTTTTTAAAGATTTATTTATTTATACATACAATCTGGGGTACAGGCCAGAGGTGTGGGTTGGTGAGAGGGTTCACCAGAGACAGAGCGGGTATCAGAACAGGCAGATCAGAAATACACTGCTGAGGGGAGCAGCGGGTGAGGCAGGAGAGGTCTGCCACACCATGTGGGATTCTCCCTGGCTGGACTTCAAACTCGCATCGCGCGCTGCGGAGAGGTCCACAGCACAGCGCTCAACAACTGCACCACCAGGGAGGCCCTCACAACTTTTAATTTTTTGACAATTCTGTTTCCTTCACTTTCCTTCAATTCCCTCCTTTGTTCTCCTGAATCTCACTGAAAAAATAACACATTTTTAAAAAAGATTTATTTATTTATGCATACAAGCAGGGGCACAGCCCAGAGGCATGGGGGGGGTGAGAGGATGCACCAGAACAGGCTAATTGACTGAAATATACTGCTGAGTGGAGCAGTGGGCAAGACGGGAGAGGTCTGCTGTGCCATGTGGGAATCTCCCTGGCTGGGGATCAAACTTGTGCTGCAGTGGCTGGGATCGCTTCATAGTGCTGAGACTTAACCCCCTGCGCCACCAGGGACGCCCTAACCCACCTGTTTTTGCACTTGTTTTTTCCCCTTGACTTGCCACAACCAGCTTGCAGTCTCGACTCTCCTTTTCCTCACCCAGTTCCAGAGTGGTACATACTGCTGTAAGGGTATTAATTAACTAAGTACCATGGAGTAGTTAATAAGCTAGGGTGAGATTTACAATCCATCTTCAAGGAAAGCATATGGATTGCAAAAAAAGTATGTCAGTAGTTAAGCACAATCTATGGCAAACAGTTGGCACTGACTCCAACTAGATAAAAGACACTTAAATGCAGGGAAATATGGAAACATGCTATTAGATGGGCACCTCTGTGAATATCAAAATCTCCTAGAAGGTGGGTGGCAGGGTGGGTGGAGGAAGAAAAGCAGTGAGTCTTTTTTTTTTAAAGATTTATTTTTTATTTATACATACAAGCTGGGGTACAGGCCAGAGGCGTGGGGCGGCGAGAGGGTTCACCAGAGACGGAGTGGGTAGCAGAACAGGCAGATCAGATACACACGGCTGAGGGGAGCAGTGGGCAAGGCAGGAGATGTCTGCCTCGCCATGTGGGATTCTCCCCGGCCGGGAGTCGAACTCGCATCGCGCCGCTGCCGACAGCTCCGCAGCGCAGCGCTCAACCGCTGTGCCACCGGGGAGGCCCCAGCAGTGAGTCTTTTTTAAAATCCTACCTGATTACATCAGAGAATGAGGAGCACAGTCAGCAGTTGCAAGCAAGGGATGAACAAGTCCAAGGGCTGCAGCTGGAGCACTGCTGGGAACGGCGACAGTTTTCTCCCTTTCTGACATCCTTCTTGATTTTCCTTTGAGAATCCACCCTTCATTATTCTGCCCACAGTCAGTTCAAACACAGTGAATAAGAATTTTGGCAAGAGCAACCTAAAAAGAGACTCTCTGCAACTGAACTTGAACTTGTACTGCTGCCTGCCACCTGGCCATTTGGAAAGTCTACAAGGAAAGCCAAAGTTGCAAATAGCCAGCAGGCATATGAGAAAGTGTTCAATATCACTTATTCTCAGGGAAACGCAAATCAAAATTACAAAGAGACACCACCTCACACCTGGGAGAATGGGCCACATTAAAAAAAAAAACTGGGAACAATAAATGCTGGTGAGGATGTGGAGAAAAAGGAACCCTCTTACCCTGCTGATGGGAATGCGGATTGGTCCAACCACTATAGAAAACCGTGTGGAGTTTCCTCAAAACACTAAAACTGGACCTACCATATGACCCAGAAATTCCACTCCTATGAGTCTACCCAAATGCCAAAAACAATAATCAAAAGAAAACCTGCACTACTGTGTTCATTGCAGGACTATTTACAATAGCCAAGATATGGAAATAAACTAACTGCCTCAAAACAGATGACTGGATCAAGAAGATGTGGTCTATATACACAATGGAATACTACACACCCATCAAAAGAGAGAAACTCCTGCCATTTGCTGCAACAGGGATGGAGCTGAAAGGGATTATGTTCAGCGAAATAAGTCAGAAGGAAAAAGAAATATCGATGGTTTCACTTATAGGTAGACTACAGGGAAGCCGAACAAAGGGTCAGGAAAAAGATAAAACTTGCAAACTGACACAGAGCTAAGGCCTACAGCAGGGGGCAGAGAGAAAGAGGAGTCAAAACAGGGGCGGGATGGGCACAAGGACAGTGGTGATGGGTCACGTGTGCTGTGGTGGTGGGAGAACTATGGGGACTATACCTGAAGGGAGAAATCAAATATTGTCCAAAAAGAACACTGATGTGAGAAAAGGAATAAACTGGCGCAGCGTTTTAGCTCTGTGCTGTGGAGTTGTCGGAAGCATCAACGCGAGTTCGATGCCCAGCCAGGGAGATTCCCACATGGAGCGATAGACCTCTCCTGCCTTGCCTGCCACTCCCCTCAGCAGTGTGTTTCTGTCGATCTGCCTGTTCTGCTCCTCACTCTGTCTCTGGTGAACCCTTCACCTCCCCGCGCCTCTGGCCTGCACCCCAGCTCGTATACATAAATAAATAAATCTAAAAAAAAAAAGAAAATGAATACATTTAAAATGAAAAACAACAGAAAAGGAAAGCCAACATTCCAAAGACAGGATCACACGCAGAGAGTGAGAGTTCTGGTGGAACTGCCTGGGCCTCCGATGAAATGCACCTGACAGCATCTTTACCCTTATAGCCTTCTCAGGTTCATGAGCCACTAAACTTGTTTTTTTATCTTTTTTTTAAAGATTTATTTATTTATACATACAAGCTGGGGTACAGGCCAGAGGCATGGGGCGGCGAGAGGGTTCACCAGAGACAGAACGGGGAGCAGAACAGGCAGATCAGAAACACACTGCTGAGAGGAGCAGCGAGCGAGGCAGGAGAGGTCTGCTGCGCCATGTGGGAATCTCCCCGGCTGGGCGCCGTACTCGTGTCACTGCTGCTGACAGCTCCACAGCACAGAGCTCAACCTCTGTGCCACCAGGAAGGCCCTACTGTGTATTTCTTTTTGTGTGTGTAGAAGAACTGGGGTATAAGCCAGAGGTGCAGGGGTGAGAGGATTCAGCAGAAACAGAGTGGGGAGCAGAACAGGTGGATCTACCAAAGTACACTGCTGAGGGGAGCAGCGGGGAGACAGGAGAGGTCTGCTGCTCCCTGTGTGGCGGAGGATGGAACTCAGGCCACAGCAGTGACAGCCTGAGACTTAACCCCTAAGCCATCGGGAGCACCCTGTATATTGTATTTAAAGCAACTGTTGTTTACTGTGTGCTTCCCTTCTGACCCAGGTGTGTGGAAATAGAGTTTAAAAATTAAGACCATTCTTTGTGTGGGATTTCAAATCCAGTTGAAGTGGGAAGAGCACCGAGCCACATGGACGCAGCAAGACACGGGGGAAGGTCTTCCTCTTGTTTGTTCTGTAACAGGTGGCCATGAGTTGGTTAGTAGATTCTTTTGAACCCCCTCACCTCTGCAATACACACACACACACACACATACACACACACACACACACACACACTTCCACAGATGAAGAGCAGGTGTCATGATAGCTTGCCAAAATCATTTGATCCACAAGATCAAACAGCCTCGCAGGCCAGCGGCAGCGGACTGCTTAGCATGAGCAGGGCAGAGCTGCAATGCACCCTTCCAGCGCAGAGGCTGAGATTTTAAAGAGAGGTAGGTTTTCTCCAGCATTTCCTCCCCTCTTCTCTAAACTCCAAATGCTCCGATTAACGATGAAATGCTCTCATTGCCCTCACCTCTCCAAACTCTGAAACACCCTGGGTCTCCCCTCCAGTCAAATCACGGCTCCATCGGTCCAGGCCAAACCACAAGTAAACAGTGATCTTGGGGGTGCTGGCGTCCGTGCTCAGTCACGCCCCCACGCCCTCAGGGGGCTGGCGTTCTTAAACGTGATCCACCTGCCGCTGCCTTTTTTTGAAGATTAAATGAAGGAAGCTTGTCAAGCTGTGCGGACAGAGACAGGCCGCAGTTAATGGGATTAGCTGTCATGGTTAGTAACATTATCGCCAAGTTTTAGGTCCTAACAAAATGAAAACATCTGGGGGAACACGGGAGCTATTTGAGGCAGTGTGCCCAACAGTGGCCAGGATAATGGCACCTAGAGTTTGACTCTGAGGGGAGCGCTCAGGATGACTCTGCTTCATTTCAAACTGTCTCCTGAGCCTGGAAGCCTGGGCCTGTGCGGGCCGCAGCTGAGTGACGCTCTGGGCGCTCCGCGCAGGCACCAAGGCACAGGCCGCGAGGCGCTGAGAGGCCTTTCTCACCCGCAGCAGGAACAGAAGTGCATGCAGAGCTGTCTTGGGAGCAAGAGCAGAGGACGAACCAGGGAGTTTTCCAAGAAAACGGGGCCTCCCCAACACCACAACATGGGGGTGTCGGCGTCTGCCCCTGGGGATGATGCCGGGACGCTCTTCTAAAAAGTGTGACCGTGTCCAACACCTCAGGGACTCACAGTGCGCGAGAAGCACAGATCTCGATGATGTCGAAAGCAAAAAGATGATGAAACAGACTTGTCATAAAGATGTTTTGGGAAGGCTTTGGCTATTTCAGGTACATTTTTATGCACATGCGAGAACGATGTTTTCAAAACCTTCACTTAAGTGAGTCTCAAAGACCTCTTTATCAGTATGATGAAAAATCTGTTTGAGAGAGCATTTTTGCAGCATCTTTTTTTTAGTATATCATCTTTTTGGGCTCATCTTGTAGACGTAATCCCGGCGATGGAGCCACAAGACGCCAGCGCCCATCCGTCTGTCTGGTGCTCAGTGCCAGGTAACCAAAGAGAAAATTTGTTCTTAGCACTGACTAGATGCGAATTACTGGAAATATCAATTACCGTATATAATAGAATACATGCTATAATGAAAAACATTCATTTTTAAGACTATTTCGAGAATCGCGAGTCAGATTGGTCACCATAATTAATGACACTCTGTGGAGTGTCTGAGATCTGTTGAGAGTAGATCTTAAGTGTCCTCACCAAAAACAGCAGTAGTGACGTGAAATATGGGTGTTTGTGATCTGACGGTGGTGAGCACTTCACGACCCATGCACCCACAAATCATCATGTTTCATCCTTTAGATATGACAATTTTGTCAATTACACCTCAGCAAAACTGGGGGGAGCAACCTTCACTTTGGCCAGCAATGTCCTTCCCCCTCTGGTGGCTGGTCCTGCGGCTAAGGCACATCCAGTGTCACCTGCTCCCGCCAACGCCACCAAAGAGTCGTATGAGAACGCGCTGGGCTCTCTCAGTCCAAGCTTGACACTCGCTGCCTCTGCTTAGAATTTGATCCCCCATGATTCCTTCCAGCCGGCTCCTCCTCCGATGCAAGGTCTCAGCTGAAATGATATTTCCTCTAAGAAAATCTCCATGATCCCATGACCCAAAAAGCTCTGCCCCACTTCTGTAGCCCCTGGTGTTCGTGTTCCTCTGTCATTTGCTTCTTTGTGAATTGTCTGCTTCGCCCTGCACCCCACAGCTGCGCCGAGTCTGATCACCACAGGCAGCCTGCTGCCCCAATCCGGAGCTGTGCCCTCACTCCCAGCATTGCTCCTGGCACCCACCGGGTCCTGGCATTTTCATCAGGGATGATGAGCCACTGGATGAGGTGGCGGGAGGTGGACGAGAGACTTAGATCCGCTGGTGCGAGCGAGCAGCTCTTGAGGGAGCAGAATGTCAAGTCCAGGTCTGTTGTCCTTGATCTTTACCCTCCTCCAGGTCAGGAAGTGGCTTTTCAAAGCAGCAGC
>PVIJ01024332.1:0-12499 GCA_004024925.1 Scalopus aquaticus
TGTCCAAAAATAGATGATTGGATCCAGAAGATGTGGTATATATACACAATGGAATACTATTCAGCATGGAAAGAAGATAAACACATGCAATTTGCAGCGACATGGATGGAATTAGAGGGAATCATACTCAGTGAAATAAGCCAGAAAGAAAAAGAAAAATATCGAATGGTTTCACTTATAACAGGACTATAGGGAGGCCAGGTGGGAGAGAGACACTCAGGGGAGGGGGGAGGGAGGGGAGGGTAAGGGCACAAAATGGAAGAGAGGAGAATACAGGGGACCATGGAGATGGATCACGGGTGAATTGGTGGTGGGCTGCCCAAGGGGAATACAAAATGTGAAAGACATAAATAACAATAAAAAAAAAAAGAAAGAAACCCATCCTGGACTCACATCAACCACAGCCTTTCTTGTGATCTCTGCATTAAAAATCCCACCAGGAAATGGGGTCTTCACAGCACCCCCAGGAAGTGACAGTCATCCTTTGAAAGGTCTTTGTCAGTCCCTCAATGAAATATTAACCTTTGGAAGTTCATCTCTCAGAGGCCTGGGTCAAAGGCCACAGATCTCAAATAGGAACCCCCTCTCCACAGGAACCGTGGGTCTATTAAGCCTTAGCTACACAGCAATTACCTGCAAGAGGGAGAGCAAATGCCTGAGGCTTTCATGACAGGCAGAGGGGTCTGGGAGACTGGCTGTGTAACAAGTATTATTCTCCAAGTGTCATTGCCCCTTCTGCCAGCCCTCCCCCCTTTAATGCTAATACCTGGCTCTTCAAAAGAGCCTGTTTGATAGTTGCAAGGCTAGCTCAGAGGTAGAGTGAGTCCCCAGCTCCCACACTTCCTTATGGGGGGCTCCTGAGTCTGCATTCTTCCCCTGCACTGTCCTGCTGTCAGAGAAGATTGAGGTCAAGGAACAATTCAGCATATAAAGGCTCACTTGGCCCTGCAGAGCTCCTGGCCCTCAGAGCTCCTTCCACCCACAGCTCCTGGTGAGGGCACACTTTGCTGCGAAGATGAGCAAATGGGACTAATGAGGTGGTGTGGTCTGAACCCGCTGGGAATCTGCCTTGCACAGTGATCCAAATCAAAAGATTTCACAAACTGGGGCAGAAATTACAGATGAGGAGAGTTCTGCTCAGTTGGGCAGGGGGAAATGTCAATAGCTCTCCTCAGTGGCCCCAAGCGAGCACAGCTTTCATGGGCAACTTCGGACCCTTCTTTCACAGTATGCGTTATCTCAACAGGCCTCCAGCAGGGCCCCCTAATCGTCACTGTGTGGAACAGCGGCGCCTCTGCAAACACAGCCCCAAGAGCCACACGGAAAGTCGTGAGCGCCGCAGATCAAGCGGAAAGCGGATGGCAGACAGGTTGTTGCTACTGTGCAGTGGCAGCAAAAGCCCCTCAGCTTAGAGGACTAGGGAGAGGACATCAGACGCCTGGTCGTCTGTACCAACGTGGCCAGATCTTGGACAACTCAGTCTCCCTAGGACACAGTCACCTGCCCTGGAAGATACTGCTACCGCACGAGCTACCTGGGTAAATGAGAAATCAGTGGCTGTGCCCCTTGAATGCCATGTCATCTTGGCACATCTGTGTCCCTGGCTCCCAGAGGACCGACCCAGCCCACACACCCTCTGAGAAACAGGAGCAGACCTCTGGGTTATTGTCACTTTGGAGCCCAGAAGCAGCAAAAACCTGCAGAATCTCTATGTAAAGGGTGCTCAAATTTTATGTTTTTAACTTTGGAGGAGATTCAGCAGAAAACAAAAGAGAAAAGAGACTTATTTCACATTTGTCCTCCCAAAGAGCTTGAATCCATTTTGGAATTATTATTTCATTTTTACACAGAAATACTAAGCAAGAAGGAAAGGGGAAACGTTAGAGCAGCAGAAGGCTGGAATGGCCTGGCAGCAAGCGCCTCTGGGAGCTACTCCATGCTCAGTGCCTCGTTTCCTCATTTGTGGTATTCCTGCTTCATAGGCTGTGGAGGGATTCAGAACAACCCCTGTCTGGGAAGGGCCAGACACCTGCTCTATTACCCACGGTCGTGTTTGTGCTGAAGAAAGTGAGGCAGATGATAATTTCCTCTTTCAGGCACCAGAAAGCAGAGCAGTTTCTAGAGATAAGCTGTCTGTGACTGTCTTTTAAACCTGCCCATTTCTTACATTTTCTACAACACAGGGACTGAACCCCCTTACAGGTCTCCCTACATTCCTACCCTGCTCTGGCCCCTCATTACTCGTCCTTATCTTGTCTCCCTACCTCCCAGGTGTCATGTCAGAACTTACCTTTTCAAAGAGGTGCTACACTTCACTTGCCACATATAAACTCAGTCTGGGCTCCTCCCTCAGGCCTCTTCTACTCTGGGCTACCCTACCCCCATTCTCAGGTCCCTCCATATCAGGTCTCTCCCACTCTGTGTCTCCTCCTGCTCACGGGAGTAGCTGCTCTTTGCTTTGGCCATTCTGAGCCAATGTGACTACACATGTTAGTGTCCTATAACATGTTAAGCAGGCTGTAATATTTAACATGATTTTATTCTAGGCTTAGAGATAATAGGGGAAAAAATAGATGCTGGGAAACACTTGCAACTCCTGAATTCGACTGTTCAAAGGTTGGCAGCCTGGCCCATTTTCAGAAATGCCCCATAAGAACCACCTTCTGCTGAGGCAGGCTATCTTCTGCCCACCTTCAGCATGTTCCTAGCATGTCTAGGCTAACCAAAGCCCACACCCAGAGGGGGACCCTAATCTAAGGACCCAAGTTTAAGGCCCCCATTCCTGCTCTTTCCCATGACAAATATTCAAAAGAAATTAAACCCATCATGACTGAGTATGCTGGAACTTGACCCTCGTCTCCAGATGGAAGACTGCGCCATACCTGTCTGAGAAATGTACAGAATTAAAGGTACAGTCCAATGGGAATGAGCCTCATCTCAGCCCTGCTCCCTGCTAATTGCTTTGCTCCAGTGCAACGTGCAGATAAACTCCTACTGTCCTTTCCGCTCAGCTCTAGTCACACCTCCGCAAAACAAGTAACACTCGTTAGCCTTAGCCCATTCTAAATTAACACACATTTTAAAAGAAGCATTTCTCTCAAAGAAGTAGTCTTCAAGGAGCTGACGGCATAAACATTCACAGTTTAGTTCCTTAGAGTCACAACCTCTCAAACACATTTTCTGGTGATGGTGTGCATTACATTTACCTAATAAAATTATATATTTGGGTTCTTTCCAGAGCAAAGAAATGGGCTACTTCAAAAACATTTTCCCCTTTATTTCGTGCAGGAGAGAAAATTGCTTAGAGCTTTGAAATAGGTTTATCAGCTTCTGTCACTCCCTCTAGGTTTTACGACTTTTAAAGTCGGGTTTTAACCAAGATTCAGACTCACTGCATTCAATACCTCTCGTTTTTTACACTTTTTCTGCTAAAAGGAATCAGGAGCTCAGAAGTGGGAACTGAAACCTGACACTATTGAGCAGAATCTATTTTCTTCCTCAGGTCTTGCTCCATAGATCATTGTCTTTTCCCTCTGCAATTGATAACTAACTTCCTGGCAAACCCAAAACCATCCTCTTCAGCTGGGACTGACTGCTTTACCCAACTTTGGAGTTCAAGAAGTCCATGTGATGCATAGCTATTGAAGTCTCCAAACACTTAGGAGGGCAAAGTCTCTCTGACCATAAAACAAAATGGTTTATAGAAATGTACCATCTCTCTCCAAGTGAAGTACTTGTTTTGACACAAATTACACAGAAGAAGGAGGGGGAGGCCCTGAAAAACAAATGAGCAACTTTTTAAAAAGCTTTCAGAATCAAATGTAAAATTCATTAAGAAAAGTAATGGAAATTTTATGGCTGGTGCACAGATAAATCCATTGCTGCCTCTTAATTCATCAAGCACACATACAAGAGCATATACCAAATTAATTGGAACTAACAGCCTCTCAGAAACTTTAACCAGCTGCAGATTCAGGGTAAACTAGTTGGAACAACAAAGAACACTTCCTCCTCCTTCTCCTGATCCTGATTGAATTAAAGGCTGAGCTTACTCAGTTCTAAAAATGTTGACCAACTTTGTTCTTCCACGCTGCCAATCCATCACCTGCCACTCAGGTGGAAACAGGAGCAGAACTTGACACAAAGGAGGTTTCTTTGAATATTAGGAATCCCAAATCTACTTGCCCATAGCTCTAAAGACACAATGGAAGAATTCTTAAAAAGAAATCTGATCTAACCCTGATGTAGATGTTCTGATCTAGGCACATGGGTTAGGAAGGGAGAACTGAATTCTAGTGATCTGCTTCCCATGACTTTCTAGGATTCTTAGCAAGAACACTCATAACCTCTTTCTTCAAGTGAGGGCACTAGTTCCAAACATACTAGCTGGCAGATCAAACAGGAGAACCAAAGGAACTCTATAAATCATCACAATTTTTTGTTTAGAAAAGAATATGGCGCCATGACCTCCTGAGGCCAAGTCTGCCCTAGCTGCCTCAATCTAAAACAAATCCTTGTCAGACAGCTGTATTATGTTGCTAGTAATTAGTAATTATTCATAATTAACAGATTAATAACATTAATTTTATGAATGACAAGTTACATTTATTGAAGGCTTGGTCATTTATGACACGGGGCTAAAGAGCGCACGTGTATTATCTCATTTAACCATCACAACAAGCCAACGAGATCGGAGTAGCATCATTCTCATGTTCAAGGAGAGGGAACTGATACTCAGAGAAGTTAAGTAATTATCCAAAGTCAGACCGCCAGCGTACCTGTTCCAACGTATGCTTAAATTGTGAAAGCTTAGCCATTGAGAGGCAGCCTGATAGGTAAAAGGAGAAGGCAGAACTCTGCAGATTTTTGTGAGCCAACAAAGAAGTGGGGTTTTTTATGTGGTATCATTTTTCTTGAGGAAACATTGGTTTACAACACTGTATGTGATTCAGAAGGACAGTTCACATCTTTTCAGATATTACTGCACAAAGAAGCTTTATTTTAACAACCACAGAGAGAAGGTTGGTTTGGTCAGGAAGTGTTCAGACTGGATTATGATCCTCTTTTGGGGGACACCAAAACTGACCTGTGAGACTTTCACCCTGGTACAGAAGATGCTCAGGACTTCACCCACATGGATAGGGGAGAAGACCTTCACACAGCTCTAGAAAGTACTCACTAGGAATTATATATCAAAGAAAGTAAGATAATCTGGAAACTAATGACTCCTTATGCAATTATTAGACATACTAGGTTAGAACTTACTCTGGGAGGTGCAAGTCTTCTGAGAAAAAAGCTACCTGATTTGGGGTGCCTATTCATTTTGTTCCCCCCACTTGGGAAGGTCTCAGACAAATTCCAGAAGATATCTGTGAGGTAGCAACAGCCTGGGCTGTTATCAACCATGAACAGGACAACCTACTAAAAGACTGAGGAAGCTGGGACTCCCTGGTGGCACAGTGGGTAAAGCCTCAGCACAGTCAGGCTATCGCCAGCCACTGTGGCATGGAGTCAAACCCTGGGCAGACCTCTCCTGTCTCACCTGCTGCTCCTCTTAGCAGTGGATCTCAGTCAATCTGCCTGTTCTGCTCCCCACCCTATCTCTGGTGAATCCTCCCACCCCCCGCACCTCTGGCCTGCACCACGGTTCTTGTATGCATAAATAAATAAAATTAAATCTTTAAAGAAAAAAGACTGAGGGAGCTTTCCCAAAGAGGGATAACAATAAACAAATCCTGAATGAGAAGTTATTTCTACTTGCAATGTTATCAATGCATCAGTACTCTAAACATTTGCTGACTACCTGCTATATGCCAGGTTCAAGGCAAGATCTGGAGACCCAAAGATGAGTAATTGTGATTTTTTTTTCCCTTCCTTACAAAGAAAGAAAGTGATGACTCAAAGGTGAAATTATAGCCACTTTAAATAAGGGGCTTTGGGGCTGCGACACAAAGGTAAATGTTTGATTAGTCCATACTTTTTCAGAGATATAACTTATTTAATTAGATCTCTGGAGAATTGATAACTTCAGACTTGCAGAGTTTTGTGTATTTGTTGTTTTAATTGTTTTTCTGGATGACTGCTTAATTAGTCGCTTGCAGGGAGCAGCAAGAAAGCACACGCATGCTGAGGTTTTTTCAGTGGAGTTTTTGGCAGAACCTTTATTTCAGGAAGAGACTCATTTTCTGTAAGAATAAGAAAATCTAATTAATAGTGACTTAAACATATCAGGTACTTGTCTTGTGTAACAAGAAGACTGAAAGTATTTCCAGGGCTGCCAAAGAAACCCAAAATTGCCATCAGATATCAATTTTCCATCTTTTTCTCTGCCATCCTCAGCATGTGGGAGTTCATTCTCATGCCAGCTACCTCCCAGTTGCCCAGTGACCCGCCATATTACCAGTCATTGTGTTCGTTGTTGTTTTTTTATTTTTGCATAGAATCGCTGGGTTGTAGGCCAGATGTGTGGGGTGAGAGGATTCACTAGAGACAGAGTGGGGAGCAGAACAGATGGATCTACTGAAGTACACTGCTGAGGGGAGCAGCGGGAGAGACAGGAGAGGTCTGCTGCACCACGTGGGTCAGCTTCCTGGCCAGGCATCGAACTCAGGCCTTAGTGGTGATGGTGCTGAGACTTAACCCCTAGGCCACCAGGGAGGTCCCCAGTCATCATGTTTGAGTTCCAGAAAGGGGTAAGAAAGATGGGGGCGCTTAGATGCTAGCAGATTTCCAGTTGTACATCATTGGCAACACCATCACATGACCACTGCTGACTTCAAGGAAGACTAGAAAATCAATGTCTGGTTTTTTGCCCCTCAGATGACAGAAAAAAGAGAAAGAGACTAGAAATGAAAGGTTATGTTAGCATGTGGCCCCCAATCTTGCATGCTCTAAGAAGTTCTTGTACCCACTGCATAAAGGCAAAGTGTAATGGATCTTAGATAGGATTAGTGTGCATAGAGAGACATGAAATGATAATAGTTTCATCGTTTCCCAATAAAATACCCAAAGTTACCTATCCCCTCATGGGCAAATGCCCAGTCAAGGAGGCATGGGCCAAAGCAGGGTCTCTGAAGCCTGAAAGTTGTCACAAGTCTAAGGCATCTTCTAGTGGGGGATTATAGGAAAGGGGCTCTGAAGCAGGTTCCAGAAAGCTGAGACAAAAGGAGATACCACATCAAGATATGACTGTGCATTGTCAGCCTCCCACATGTGTTCTTCCACAGCAATATCAGGATGCAAGTAAGGCCCGAGAAGCAAAAGCGTGCCCCAAGCCCACACGCCTTCCATGTTACATAGCTTCACCTATCTGCTCGGCTCCACCCATAGTTCCCAGTAGCTAGTCCAAGGCAGCTCCGTGTTAGTGGGAAGGGGGAACTTGGTATCTCCACTAACAATTAGTCAAGAACATCTGCCTCTCATCTCATCTACAGAAGCCTAGCCCATTTTTTGTCACTTTTTTTTAAGGAAGCAATGCAAAAAAGGAAGTTGCAAGTAACATATTAACCTGTGTATGTTTTCTAATATCTAACAAATTTTTTTTAATACAGGTAGAACTTCACTTGGCAATACCAACCTGTGAGAAGTTGGGCTAAGTGGTGCTTCTGCCCTCTCTTTGCTCCACCTGAAACTTCCATGGTAAGCCCGTTATCGTATATAAGATACAGACAATGATGATAAGGGGTCTGGAGTCCTTCCCCCATCCGTGTTATTATGAAAAATTCACCAAGAGTCTTTACCACATAAACCAGAAGAAAGGAACCTAAAATCAAAAGGACGGGGGAAGTTCCTGAAAGAAATGTACAAGTTATAAAGGAATATCATTTAATGTTCACAAAATTAGAAAATATAACCCTAACATATTTGGGAAAGTTATGACCGAAGTGTTGTTTAAAAAAAAAAATCACAGATTTTGTTTTATGCCATTTCTAATGAATGTCTTTATTGTATTCATCTTGAACTGTGTATCCTAGTTCAGTAGCCATGAGGCATATGTGGTCATTGAGATCTTAATATGTCAGTGGTCCCAGCTGAGATGTGCTATATTCAAAGACTTAGTAAGCAAGAAAAATGTAAGATAGCTCATTAATAACTTTCTATATTGAACACCTGTTGAAAGTATAATATTTTGAACACAGGGAGTTAAATAAGACATATTAGTACAATTAATCTCATGTTCCTTTTTAAGTTTTTTATGTGGCTACTAGAAATTTTTTAATTATCTATGTGGTGTATACTTGTGGTTTATATTTCTATTCTAGAAGGATGACATTTTACAAAAACTTATCTGTAACAGATGTTGCTGATGCCTACCCCATATCCCCTTGGTCTAGTTCTGAGTTTACCAGCAGCCTCCAGACAGTTAGCAAGCCTGTCAACAGTTCCCAACTCCCTCCTGGAGGAGAAGTCTCTCTGCTTCTCTGCCTGAGATCCTTCTCTGGCACCAGAGGAGTTTGGTCAGGGCAGCTTGGAAATACCCAAGATGCAATGCTCCCGGGAGCAAGCCTCACCCCATCAATGAAGGTGAACACATGCCTGTTGTCAGCAGCCCCTCTGAGGGACCATCTTGCAGTGTGTTCTACAGGGTCTCCCATAGGGGCCCCAGCTGGACTGGGGCCAGCTGCTCATTATCACAGATTTTATCGACTCTTTTCCCTTTCCTACCTTACCTGCCCTCACTCAGGTTCCCTGGCATCACCTTCAAGCAAATTCCCTGTCCCAGAGTGACTCAGCTGTGCTTCAGGAGGCCCAAACAGAAAGGACAACTTCAACTTTTCAGTGCTTTTCTCCAGGACCCCAGCCAAGTGTCCTTTGACTTTTTAACTCATGTTGAGTGTTTCTTCCTGGGCTATTATCAGAGAAATGTCTTTAATTACTATTGCTTTCCATCAATTCCTTTACAATTCGATTGTCAATGGCTTTAAGGAACAACAAAAAAGATTCTGTTCTAATTAAACAAGGCGTGGATCATTTGAAAGAGTTTGTGGATTTTTTTTCCACTCCAAGTAATTTGCTTACATTTAAACTGTGCTTATGTGGTGTTGTTTTAATTATCGAGTCATTAAGGACATCGAAGTGGCCCTTTGAAACATTTTCCTCCGCTTTGGTTCAGTGGCAGTATCTCCGACAGAATAAAATTCCACAGGACTGTTCAATAAATTTTCCTCTTTGAGTAAAAGGCACACCCAGCAGGAGCAGCAATGTTGGGGGGGCAAGGAGGGAGGGAGACATCCTCTATTCCCTGGACCCTATAAATAAGGATCAAATAGTAAGTAGAGCTACAGGGTGTTCTGGATCCCTGACACGCAGCGCAGCCCTTACTGTATGTATGATCCTAAGCCTGCCTTGACAGTTTAGAGTTAAAGGATGGGTCTCCCTAATATGCACTGAATTGGTCTTCCCAAGACTTGTCCCTTTGGCATAGGGATTATTTTGAGTAAGTCAATCAGGCCCTGCAATGTCAAGAGCAAGTTTTACCATTTCCTCCACTACCTAGAGGAATCAAACTTGGTATTATCTAGATTTACGGATATCTCCAAGAATGAACGTTCTTTCAGAGAAATCTGTCTACATGGCTGAACATCTGGTCCTGGCCTCGTGTGAATCCCTCCTCTTTCTTTGAAGCCCCAGACCCCTAGTCCGCATCTTAGCTCAGAATAAAAGCTGTCACTTTGACCCCATTTACTTTAGCTTTGACATCCTTGTAGAGTCTCCACATGTAGTTAAAATTGTTCTTTCCCCTACTAACCTGTCTGATGTTAACTTGATTGCTTGATCAAATCTAGAAAGACCCAAAGGGGTAGGAGGAAATTTCATCTCTGCTCCTACAGTGTCCAACAGATCCAGGTTTAAATTCTGTCTCCCAGGGGATAATGTTGGACGAGCTGATGGATATGAGCAACGAATACAAGACTATTTAAAATTCAGACTTGAATGGTGACAAATAAAGAGACTTACTTGTGAAATAAATAAATCCTGTCTCTACCACTTACTACCACCACCTTCAAATCACTCAACCTTTCTGAGCCTCAATTTCCCTAAGTGTAGCATGAGCCTGGGGATTAGCAGAGTGAACAAGAGGGACATTGGGCTCACATTTAAGAGGGTCATGTTTAGATGCTTACAGTGTTTTCAGATAAAATGTGTGTGTGTGTGTGTGCGTGCGCGCGTCCTTGTAGATGAAAAGGTTAAAAAAAAACCTACATTTTTAATATGCATTTATTCTTTAATCATTTGTGTGCTAGCAGCCTTCGCATATGCTGGGCCTCTCTTGCCCCAGACCACGATGAGAATAAAAATTCCCGCATGTCCAGCAGTTCCTTTCAACAATTCCAGGAGCATTAGAAAACATAAGACATTTTTTAAGCCACCCATCTTTTCCTTCTTCTGTTAATTTCACCTGAGAAGGTTCACATTCAATTCTCCCTTGGCCTTTCCCTTTGTGGTCTTTCCATAGTCCCTGGAGCCCCAGTACCTTATATTTTGTCTGGTGTCTTTCTCTCAAATGGGCCATTCATGCGGACTGCTGTTCCCGGAAAGGAGAGCTGGAGTGGCCTCAGAATGTTCTCCCTCATGAACTGTCTCTGTGGATGTTCCTGACATTCCCTTTGGAATGACTCTCCAGACTCTCCAGCCTTGTTGAATAATGTATCTAGCAAAGTCATCAAGTCACAAAACTCAGTTATTGCTAGGTTTTCCCCTCTTCTACCTAATATGTTTCTTCTGCTCTGTAATCTCACAAAGCCAGGACTTAATTCAGTGTTTCCTTTAATTAGAAATAATAATTGAGTTCCCATAATAATTGAGTATGGAGTCCTTGATAAATTCTAAAATAAGGAAGGAGAAGAGTTACAATCAAGTTTAAAATGTAGCCTGTCCTTCCAGAAACTTACCATCTAGTTGAATCTAGTGCAGTGAAATTTATTAAGGCCTCAGTGAAAAGTGTGTTAAATGAATAAAAGACTTATACATGAAAATCTAAAAGATTATTGACAGAGTTTTGATGATGCTTAAGATGCTATTGTCAAGGACACCTAGGAGAGCCCAAATCCCGCCTTAGCCAGCCTCCCAATGACACAATGACAAATAAGAAATGAAGATCTGTGTTGTTGTTAATTACCTGGAATTATGCTTTAAACTCTTGTAAAGGGTAGATTGATAACCTAGTGGGTGTATATGTTCTACCTGAAAACCAAATGGGCCTTGCTATCTTCCCAAACCCAAACCCACATTTGGGGACTGTACCAGCCTTAGGATAGAAGCCTTTAAACACACACTGAACCCTGCAGGAGGGAGGAAGAGAGAATGAGTAGAGCTGGCTAAGAACTAAAGTTCCTGGTTCACCAGCAGCAGGCCTTTTAACACACAGTTGTACTAACCACTAGTCAACATGGTGAACTGATGACAGAAAGTTTACCTCTCCACCCCCTATACTGATATGAAGCGGTGTCTTATTAATCGATACACAATGGCAGACAGAAAAAGCTATAAAGTTCAAGGAAGCATGAATTAACTTTGGGCCAGAATAATGAAAACAGTAACAGGGTCGTTCTTGCCTTAAACATAAAAAAATCCTCCCTCGTATAGTGAGACCGGAGACAAATTTGCTCCTTCCTTTCCTTCCTCTGAACCTCCTGGGCATTTTCTCAAGAGAGCTTGTTGTGTGTTGCTTCTCAACCCCTACAATCCCAATAGAAGCTTGATCGATGAACAACCCAATTCTGCAGTCAATTACCAGCAAGTTCACAAGCCGATCCTCTTTAAAATATTCATACAGGAGGAAATCTACTTGCTTATTTAATGATATTCCTTCCACAACTTCTTTCTGGGCATTTTCCATAATTGAATTGTCTACAAACAAAACAAGACTTGCTGCTTCTAATAGTATGTGGCATTTCGTAGACATTTTTGAATGAAATGTAACAAAGCACTTTGAATAAATGTTCATTAACTGTGGGGTTCTGTTGGAGGGCAGGACACTCAGCATTTATTAAATGAAAGAGTTCATGCAATTTAGACATGCCCAAGGGTTGAGAAACTCTTGCTCACAAAGTATTATGGAAAGTAGAATCTTTTGACAAAAAAAAATTTTTTTATAATATATATTTTTATTGTTATTTATGTCTTTTACATTTTGCATTCCCCTTGGGTAGCCCACCACCAATTCACCCGTGATCCATCTCCATGGTCCCTTGTGTTCTTTTCTATTCCATTTTGTGCCCTTTCCCTTCCCTCCCTCCGGCTCCCTCCTCACCCCCCTCCCCCCCCCACTGAGTGTCTCTCTCCCACCCGGCCTCCCTGTAGTCCTGTTATAAGTGAAACCATTCGATATTTTTCTCTTTCTTTCTGGCTTATTTCACTGAGTATGATCCCCTCTAATTCCATCCATGTCACTGCAAATTGCATGTGTTTATCTTCTTTCCATGCTGAATAGTATTCCATTGTGTATATGTACCACATCTTCTGGATCCAATCATCTATTTTTGGACATCTGGGTTGC